>JAODTR010006433.1:0-10800 GCA_025399935.1 Amblyopsis rosae | reverse complement strand
CTACCATTTTATGTTTTGTATCTAGAGTTGTGAAAAATGACACTAAGGTTGTGAATTTTGGGGCAAAGCGGTTAAAAGAAACTGTAATGGTAGCGCTCCACCTCTCGCACAAGTTCTGGTTCCTTCCCCGACAACAAGATCATGTTCCACGTCCCCAGAGCCGTCAAGGCCCCTGACCTTTGCCGCCACCCATATGACACTGCAGCCAACCCCCGGTTCCTCCCACAAGTGGTGGGCCCATAGGATGAAGAAGAGGATGATGCTCCGTTGCTTGTTTGGGCTGTGTCCGGCTGCGCTTTGTGGCAAACCCAACCACCAGGCGCTCGCTAGCAGGCCCTTCCTCTGGGCCTGGCTTTAGACAGGGCTTCCTACCAGCAGTGAAACTTCTCTTTACTGATTTTCCATTCCAATTAGTATTATTAAAGTGCAAAATGTTCCACACACAATTAGATCTTTTTGATTTCACGTGTTGCTCCAATTTCATTTGGCTTTGTAGGCATCTACTGTACTTTATTTCAGAGCTTTACACTCGAAAGCGTCTGGACATTTTTGTACTGTATCTTTGTATTTCAGTGGCACTGATTATTCATCAAGCTCTGGCTTTTCCACAGCATTACTGTCTTTTATTATTAATCTTTCTATCCCCTCCTGTCCTCCCCAGCTGGGCATCACACTCACACAGAACTATGCTAAATAACCTCCGAACGGGCTTCGTTCACATATTTGTGTCAAAGACGTGTGAACTAGGGTCCCCCCGGGGCCAAGGCCTGTACCAGTCCTTTTCATACTAATGTGAATGCTGTTGTAGGGCAATGTGCTCCAATTTTAGACCCACTGGTAGAATGGTGTGAAGTTATAAAGTGGAACTGTATTGCAGCGACTGCAGTCTCTGATTTGGAATTTCTTGGGAGATTTTCCTTGAAATGTTAATCAGTATAAAAAATGGTGCACTGTAATACAGGGCTGAAACATGGTCTCAGTATTTTAGTTCAGTCTCACCATTGGGATTTCAGACATTAATATATTGTGATAAAAGTCACAGACTTGTTTGGTTACCTAAACACAGATGTGTTTTTGTGTGTAGATGCATGCGTTTCTTCTCACCATCTTTAGAAAAGTGTCAAAAACTTAAAGTTAACCTCTCTAAAGCTTAAAATCTGAAGGAGTGTTTTATTTTTAACGTTATACCACTTGCACATTATAGTCGTTGCTTCTGAAAATGGTTCACATATACAAAGACAGGAATATTTGGGCTACTTTTCCTCCAAGCTGTGATCAGTTCAGATACTCCTAAACCGCAAAGAGGTGCTGCGATTACTCTTAATTCTCACCACTGCATTGCTTTTTTCTTCCTCACCTTTAAGTGCAGGGGCACAGGACATAGAGAAAGAGAGAGAGCTAGTGAGTGAGTGTGTTTGGGTTACTTTTGGACCATTTCCATTCAGAATCCAGTTGTTATGTTGTATGTAGGTGTGCATATCATTGGATTTTAATATTCCATATTAGCTGCCCCCAGTTGTTCCATGTCTGTCAACCTTTGAGATTATATACACCTTACATGCCATGCATGACTGTTTTCTGAGAATGACGTTATTTACAAAGTTATTCCAAAGACATTGATATATGCATACCCAATAGTGTATTACAAAAACAAAGGATTTGTTCTGAATTGTGTGTTCACTGATGAAAAATTATTTTCATTAATTTATGTATAAATAAATATAGGTAACAAGAGGCTATTGAATAAAATGTACATGCAAGTAATTTTTGGTACACAAAGTAAACAATTAATCTGAACATTATCAAATGAGACACAATCGTACCGTAATTTCCCGACTATTAACCGCAGGTCCGAATTTAATGAAATTTTTTGAAATAAACTTGTCTATTAACCGCACCCAAGTATTAGCCGCAGAGCTGCCGACAGTTTGCAAAATCAATGTATTAACTGCGGTTAATAGCCAGAAATTACTGTATTTTTCTTTCTTGTACGTACTTTTGACAACAGACTTAGGAATTACGGGATAAAATCAAAGATTTCTAAATCAGAGTAAAACAACACCCCTTAACACTCCCATTTTAGACAAGTGTAGGTTCCCTCCTACTACCTTAAAAACCAGCATGAGCCCCCAAAATATTGTGTTATATCAGTATTACTTCTAAAATTCTAAAGGGATTCAGTATACAGGATTCTCTGCATGTCCAAGTCAAAGAACCTTTCATGAACTATAACAACCACTATGCGCATTTGTGATCTGGTGTGCATCCTTGTTGGAAAGACCATTTGAACTCTTATGCTCTGAAAACCTATTCTGCTGGAACAAAGTGCGTTTCCCCAGCCATCTACCGGAGGTACTATCGTCGTACACGCTTCAGGTCAAGGACCAAAGCAAATGCGCCTCTTGGCAAGTATATGGACTGCAAGTAACCCACAGGGACCCTTCACGGCCCATTGTAACTAGTCCAAGTTGGACCAGCACCAGTCCGCCCCAAAGACAGGTAAAACAACTTTCATGTTTTGATTCTGCTGGTGTGGCATTTACGATTCACAAAACTTCCCTATTTTCTCATTATTTCACCTCTCTGCTCCAGTTAGGGTGTGGTCACACTTTTCACAATGGTGCACCGTCACCAATAATGCATCTGTCATGGCGCTCCGTCAGCTTTCATCATTGATGTTTGACTTGGGAGATGATAATCAATGCATATGTCTCCCCTGATCTCCTAAAATGCTTGTAGCTACTTCTGCAGATATTAGGCATCAGTAGGCTAGTGCAGCGCATTTCACTGTTTCCGTTTAAATTATGTTACATTTAGAAACAGCTTGCTTAAAAATAGGGTATTATTAAGGGCCCGCTTTCAGCGCTCTGCATTGGGGACCGTTGTTGCCTAGTTACGGTATTGCATTCAGGCCAAAGAGTTCAATCTTTGTTTCATCAGACCATAACATTTTCTTTCTCATGGACTGAGAATCCTTCAGGTGCCGTTTGGCAAACTCTAGGCAGGCGGTGTGTGTCTGTCATGTGCCTTTTACCAAGTAGCTTCCGTCTGGCTACTCTACCATACAGGCCTGATTCGTCGACTGCTGCAGAAATGGTTGTCCTTCTGGAAGGTTCTCCTCTCTCCACGGAGCAACGCTGGAGCTCTGTCAGAGTGACCATAGGGTTCTTTGTAACCTCCATGACTAAAGCCCTTCTCCTCTGATCACTCAGGGGCAAGCTAAATGAAGAGTCCTGGTGCTTCCAAACTTCATCCATTTAAATATGATGGAGGCCACTGTGCTCATTGGGACCTTCAATGCTGCAGAAATCTTTCTGTAGCCTTCCCCAGATTTGTGCCTTCATACAGTCCTGTCTCGGAGGTCTACAAACAATTCATTGGACTTCATGGCTTGGTTTGTGCTCTGATATGCAACATCAACTGTGGTACCTTATGTGTGTGCATTTCCAAATCATGTCCAATCAACTGAATTTGCTACAGGTGGACTCCAATCAAGTTGTAGAAACATCTCAAGGTTGATCAGTGGAAACAGGATGTGCCTGTTTTGTATTTTGAATAAATGTGCAAAAATGTCCAAAAAACTTTTCTTACCTTATTACTGGGTATTGTGTGTGGAAAAAATATTTATCAATTTTGGAATAAGGCTGTAAAATAACAAAATGTGGAAAAAGTGAAGCACTGAATACTTTCAGGATGCACTGTATATGTATTATATGGTCAGCACAGAGTTGCCTATGTGACGTAGTGCTAATGAATGGAAAAGGCTGAGACTAGGCTATAGGCTACTGCACTGACAACTTGATTTTTGTCTGCATTTATGGGGTTGTATGATGTCAAATGAAAAATTGAATATCAACAGCTCTTACAGTATGGTAAGGCAACATCGTTCATGTTAGCAGCAAACAAAAATAGATTTTAGGCCTATATTACACTGACTAGGCTACTGTGTTCAATCTACATTGGCTAATCACCGCTAACGTTAACATTATATCGAGTAGTCCCCTCTATAATGCCTTAAATGTTGTCTGCATTTATTACCATCGTGAAAATAGGCTTCTTTCTCTTGCACTGCGATGATCTATAGGCCTACTCTTGCCACCAATTTAAGATCGCCGCTCATCTAGCATCAAATATTGTTGCTACATATTGCTCCCTGGCATTATGAAGTCATTTTTTAAGTCATCTTCCAAACTAGATGAAATCAGGTCTTTCTGTCTCTAAAAGTAGTGTACATCCTTTTGACTCGGACAGCTGACGGCTGAGATTTTTGTCTGAATGGAGATTGTCCTTGTCAGATGTAGACTACGTGTTCCCACCTACGGTAGGCCTGGGAAATACTAAGTTTGATTTAGACTAGGCGTGCTGCCTGGGCAAGAAGGCTACCGACTCGTTTATTATTATGATTATTTTTGCATTGATATCATATTACTACTTAAAAGCATCAGCATAACTTCATCCTCTGATATTTGTATTATTTCGGTTTCATGCTCTATAGGGCTTTAGGGGTTATCGGGGTTTATTAGGGGTTATCTGGGTAATCAATATGATTAATCTATCTTATTTTACACATTATTGTTTATACAATTAATTAATCGCAATTAACGCTGTATTTTGACAGCCCTAATATATATCAACCTCTCTCCAGCAACCATGACTCCACCTTTAGGCATAGGCAGCATAACTGGGCAGCGCCACTTTCGCATCTAAACCAGCTATTGATCTTTAGAGAAGGCCAGTGCAAATGGATTACCATGATAAGATGTCAGAAGCGAGCTGAACATTGTGATGTGTGAGCCCAATATTAAGTGCACCAAAGCAATGATGTCTCCTCTATCCAATGAGTGATCAGGTCATCTCCTGTGACTCGTGTCTGAACTGTATATATTTCCTCTTAATCATGTTGAAAACATTAAGTTCTCTGTGACTATACAAAAGCAATAACTTTGTTTTGAGAGTACAGGATATTGTATACATGTTCTGCATTCCTTATGTGTCAGTCTATTCTATTTGTGAAGGCTATCATCTCATTGAATTCTCTACAGAGTGAATTTGCTTTAAAATATTTAACCTTTGCCCTTCAACAATAACAGCTTAACAGATCATCTTCTCTGTACAGTATGTATTTGCAAAAATGTTTCCTCACAGTAGCGCATTAGGACGTTATAAATGCAAAGAGTGAGCTTGGGGAATAACTGGGAACTGCGATAGACAAAATCAAGCAGAGGGCAAGCTGGATACCATTTGCATAGCAGTGAACCACCATCAAGGCTAAGAGGCACAGTAGAGTTTATTGGCCTACAAACTGCTCCCCTGAAAGTGTAATTTTATCATAAGAGCCACATCCACTAGTTATGCAAGCTAAACAGATACAAGCGGCAAGTAATTGTACTAACACATGTCATTAACACCAGGGTCAAATGCTAATTACATGCTCTCCATAGGCATACATAAAGAATGTGGAACAGTTACATCCCAAGTGGTTTGTGGCACATACTGTAAATGACAAAGTGTGTCCCAGCAGACATTGCTTCATTAAAGGGCCAACACATTACTTATTCACATGCTGTGCATATGGTGGGCATATGGTGAACATCATGGCGCTACGACTGTAAACAATCTTGAGTGGATAACATTACTCTCTGCCCATCCTCCCACAGACTTGAGGTGCATTTAGGAGACAATGCTACTGTACAGGTGCATTTATGGAGAGCAGCATTACAATGTATTGATTTAATCTTGGCACGAAGCCTAATTAGAGTATACTGCAGCAATTGGGGTTATAAAGAAAAGAGAGGTTACAAAGGTTAAAGAAAAGGTACAGTAGCAAGGGATGCAGGACAGGACCCAGTATTGGATTAATCCTGGGTTCAATGGAAATATGCTAAGGAAATTCTAATTTTTATTATTTCTGTTGACGATTTACAGTGATGCCATCTAATTGTATTTGATACAATGCAATCTGATATGATGCACATTATTGTCCCTATGAAATAGGCTCTCAGTGTTACAAACTACTATTTTGATCCGCATACTTGTAGGCCACTGAATAGATAATGTTAGACTCACACATGTAATGTGACATTCAACATTTTAATGTGAGGCATTTCCATCTGCCCTTTTGATTGTTTGTTCTGCACAGCTATTCCTGATGTGTATTTAATGACATCTAACAGATTGCTAGCGCAGTCTCACAGCAATGAGTTTCTCTCAAACTGACATTGCTGAGAAACACTGTATAAACCATGGTTTCTGAGCCACACGCATTTATTTAAACTAAACTATATGACCTTTTTAATGTTAGCAGTTATTGGCCGAACACTTTTAGTGCCAAAAATGTGACAGATTTTTTCTGGGTGATGGGTAAACATTAAAGTTTTCATAGAGGGAAATATTTTAATAGTGCACATCCAACCCAATTTCGGTCATACAGTTGCAGGACAAAAATACTGACTGGAAATGAAAGAATATAAAAATGTTCACACACTGAATTAATAGCTCACAAAACCTTATTATTGCAAGGTTTTGACCAGCAATGTGTTATTCATGTGGCAAAGAAAAGAAAGAGGTACACAGAAGGAGCTATTACCAAAAAAGTGTTACATGGACGAGATCTTTGTAAGAAAAATAAGTATCTATTTTGAAGCCTTGCACTCTTGCACACCCTTGCACACCTCTGGCATGTAGAAAATAGACTAGTTAATTTCCGATGTCATTGCATGCAAAATCCTAGTCTTCCTGTATACATTTTGATGGAATATAGCTACTGTTCAAATTGTCAAAACAGAATTTTAGCCTGACCATTACGAGCAAAAAGTTACTGGTAGTTATTGAAAAATATAGTTCTCACTTTACTACAATAGTTGGTTCCCAACTGTCTTTTTTTTAAAAACTCACAAATAATAGTTGAGCAACTGTGTCTTGCACATAACAGATGACCAACATGGGAAGCATGGAGTCAGAGTTTGCGAGGGTGGTGAGACACACACAGAGATGCAGAGAGATGGCTGGGGACGGAGACAGAAAGAGAATGAAATAGAAGAAAAACATTGCCACTCTTCTGTCTTAACTCCATCTATAATGAAACAGCCCATCCTACGCTAGCAGTAGTCCATAAAGACAGTGAAGAGTCTCCCCCTCAACCTTTGGATTTCAGATTGTTCCCATCGTCTATTCATTTCATGGGGTGCTGCAGTTCATGCATGGTCAGAGTGTGTTGCTGAGTAAAAGGATATCTCCTTATCTAAACAGGTGTTGCTAATACATACTGTAACATGCAGGATGTTACTAGCCTAGTGTACATGTGTGTAGATGTGTGTTTACATCGACGATCATGTGTTTAGTTTGTGTTTGCGAAAAGTAAAAGCTGACACAGGGTGCTTGTAGGAACCCTACGTGATTTGTCAGGAAAATAGTGCAGACGATTGCAATACCTTAACAAGGTAGTCGAAACAAATGTAGATATGGGTCATGCATACGGCAGTGGCTATGTCTCCATGACTAAAGAGAAAAATCATTTGCAGCAAAGCCTATAGTCAAGTTCTGGAGAGTAGTGTTTCAATCAATTAGGCTACAAATACTGTAAGGTGCCTTGCTGGACATTTTACCCATATATCAGTTTATTTGCTTTAGTTATGCAATATGATTATTCAAATATTGTAAAAAATAAAATTATTGTATTATAATTATTATAATACAATAAAATAAAAATTCATATTAAAATGGTGACAATTGAAATAAATCACGTTGGTGTAATCTTTCAAATTTACTATATAGTTCAGTTTATGCAATGTTTTAAGGGTTAATCAAATAAATCACCATATCTTTGTATAGCCCTTCAGCATTAACATGTTGCAGTGTACATAAAGTCTCGTTAATCATTCATGTTTAAGTCAGTCTTGGACAATACATACTTTATGTTATGAAGATTTGACATTGCCTTTTTGGGGCAGCTATTGTAGCATAGTGAAGACAGCCACTGTTATATCCAGGGGAGTAGCTAAGTGGGGGCCAAGGGTGGCCAGTGCCACCCCATTATAATCGCTGGCCACCCCACTGGCCCCACTCACAAGTCACTACAATTTTGCATCAGTCTATATTTCGTATCATATCTATATAAAGTATTATTATTTTTGATAAATAGAAAATAGCACACATAGTGAAGCTCAGAGCTTATAAATAAGAGTGCATACACTTAAAGGTATGGTCAATCATTCTTGCTAACTTCGAGCTAAAATCAAAATCGATTCGCTCCGCGGTTAATCTTTAAACACATTTGCCCAATGGAAGATCGTGGATATTTACTTAAAAATAATGGATGTTACTTGTAAGTCTAATCTACATTTGTTACATCTCTTCTTGTGTTATATACCCCGTGTTATACTGGCTGTAGCTTAAAGTCCGGGAAGAAATGGGTTTCCCTACTACAGTATGTGGCTTTGGATGGGTTATTACAGTTGCAAACCAGTTACAATTACAAGCATATACAGTAGCTTACTGCTGTATAACTTTGTAATGTGATGCTGCAGTAATGCTGCCCATTATTTAGGTCTGACTTCAGCGTTAAATAATATGCGATTTCATTGATGATGAGGTGTGATTATATTATACCATCCTGACCTCGCACAGTTTGGCTTCACTGCAAGTATGAAATAGGAGCTTGTGACGTGAGATCAGGATGATCTCGCAAAGACGCTTGTGTTTGGATTCATAGCACAAGTAGGATTGTGTGTAGTTTCATTGAGACGCACAATACATTGCTGCCTATATACGGTACAGAGTTCTAGTGCTCCACCCTCGAGAAATAGGTATTGCTTCACTAGGCTTTCTGCGTTAGAGTCAAGCAGGAATAGAATGTGGCATTATCATGAACAATGTACTATAGTAATACTATTTATATGGTTATTTTATTAATATTTATAGTAAATTCACGTCAGTCAATATAAATTTTTTTTACATAGCCTAAAATATATTTGTTTACAAAAAGCTGAATAAAGCTGTAGCTTATTGAAAATGATGCCTACCCAATAAAGCAGGGATACGTATTATTTCCATTAAATTAGCTACTATAATCTTTAAAAGATTTTATGCATCTTTTGTCATAATATGAGTGCCAACCCAAAACAATTACTGGACCTAGCTGGCCACCCAATTAAAACAATTCTGGCAACTCCTCTGGTTATATCTTATGTAGATAATACAGTAGGTTGACGATTTCATTTAGATTAGAAACTCTCAGTTAAGGGCTGAATTGGCAGACAAAGTGATTTCCCTTTGGACCTTTGGATTGGATTTCGAAATCACATTCAATAAAATGTAAAACCGTATGTGAGGAAAATGGATGCCCTAAAACAGTTAGTATCCTTCCCCAAAACACACACACACACACACACACACACACACACACACAACTGTACAGGAAAAGATTGTTCGGCTATGGAGCAGTTATAGACAATTGTTTGCAATGTGTAAACTTAAGCAAGAGTAATTTAGACAAAGGTTAATATAATTTCACAATTTCCACAGTGCACTATAAAAATGTATATAGTCATTCATATTCAAAAAGCTGGGGTGCTGGGGTGAAGAAATTACTGTGGGGTTCAGTGCTACTGATGTAAGGGCAAAAACATTTGTAATTTATTACAATAATTCTGGTCTTGGTCATTTCCTTCAGAGACCGAACCCAGTGTGTAATTACCATTCCAGGTGAATGGGTCTAAAAGCTCACTGGTGACCGAGCAAATCACAATCACAATTTAATTCAAGGAGCCAGTACAGTAATCTCACAGAACAGTTTCATGCAATGTGCTGCTGTGCATGAGTGATTACGTGTTTGACTGATATACGACCACAATACGATGAATCTATCAAGACACATATGACAGTGTGACATATAGGGGAATGTAGGCAATCATATCTGTAGGATTATACAATGTAAATACACTGAGGTATACCCTGCCTGGCCTGTCCTTTATATTGCCCCTGCTACTGTCACTGTTTGAGTATCTGTGCCCTGAGGGTGATTACCTGCTTGTAATTGGACAGCTTGGCAAAGATATTTAAACAGACCCTCTCTGTAATCTGTCCATAATTGCATTGTGTAATCAGGAATTTATTCAGGAAATGGGATTTTAATTAAGGGTTACTTGGTGACTAAACGGTATTCCAGTTCACCTGGCGCTTAAAAACATGTACTTAACATATTAGGAATGTTTAAAGACTAATCTATATTTCATGTACAGTTTATTAAATGGTTAAATGTTTAAAGGTTATTTTATTGTAAATTATGCATTCACAATCCCTTTTGTTAATAATCAGCCATGTTACTAGCACTAATAGTGTAAAGGTATCAGTTTTTAACGTGCAATGTTATGTAATGCAAAAAAACAATGACTTAAACTAATATAGGTTACTGTAATGGCATTTAAATTGTCATTTGACCATAACAGGAACCCACACAATCTGGTGATGTTCCTAAAACCGGTAAATACTTTTGAATTTAGCCAGTTGTTACTGTTCTGAAGCAGTTTTTTTCTTTATGGTGCATGCAACACAAAATATGTATCAACAATAGATTTCTACAAAAAGGTTTATACCCACTAATTGAAAATATTTTAAATATTCTCCAGTAGCTTCTTGATAGTTTTTGTTCGGCCATGGGATTGTTTTTGTTCTCTATTCATTTCCATTTATTTTGTGAGCTGACTCCAAAATATTTATCTGAAAAATTTTCATCCATCCATCCATCCATCCATCCTCATCCGCTTATCCAGAGTCGGGTCGCGGGGGCAGCAGCTCCAGCAG
>JAODTR010006432.1:0-10802 GCA_025399935.1 Amblyopsis rosae | reverse complement strand
AGCGCGGGGGGGGGGGGAGACAAGGGGGTGGGGGGAGGAGGGGGATGGAGAAGATTCAATTATCTCTGCTAGAGTGGTCCAGTTTGTGACACCAGCTGGTGTGTTCAACCAGCCTCCTCCACAAGCATGCAAGGCTAATAGCCTCCCTCCATAACTCTCTCCCCTCTCTCTCTCTCTCTCTCTCTCTCTCTCTCTCTCTCTGCTTGTGGCCAGCTGCAGCAGATGGATGCACTGAGCTGTGACCCCCAGGCCCACCAACTTGAGGGACCCTGCTAACCACACACACACGCACGCACGCATGCACACACACACGTACTTAGGCATGCACAAATAAGCAATGTGCACATCTTCCCATATTGCCTTCCTTGTGCGCACAGCTGCTAACCTGTACGCTAACGTACACCGTAGCTATAAACGGATCATTTCCCATTGAATTTGTTCCTGCTCGGGCTTTGACAGCTTCACACAATATCCTTTGACCTTGTTGTAGAATGGAGCGTGTCCACAGATGTACACATTGGTTCAGGGACTGTTTTCAATTGAATTGTCTATACAGTAGAATAACCAAATCACTGTATTATAAGTGTGTACAACCAATAGTGTGGCCTTTTCCAAGACGAGATCTATGATTGGGGTCTCAAACTGAAATTACCCAGGTGTCATCTGGCTTCTTATATTCAAAAACATATTGCTGGACTACAGTATCTGGACAGAAGACATTGTGTATATTTTAGCGGAGGAATTTGTCTGTGTGTGTTTGAGGCTTAATTTGACCACTTCCAGAGCACTAGCACAACCCACTGGTCTGTGTGAGCTGTGTTACGTCAATCACAGCGCCCTTGAGAACCGTGCCATTGGCTGCCTGCTCCTAAAGTACACACGCTTCACTGTCAGACACTGTAAATAAAAGCATCTGCTGCATGACCGGAGTGATCATCAAAATCAACCTAATCTAATTGAGGTTGTATGAGGTGGGAAGTGGGGTGGGGGGGTGCATCTTGATGGAGGACCCTCCGGTTGGGTGTCCCTTGGTCCGTGCTCACCTGGCTTTTGTTGGCAGCCACCTTGGCGAAGAGTGCCTGGGAGACCTTGGCTCGCTTCATCTCCTGCTGGATCTCATCATAGATGCCTGACGTGATGCTGACCAGTGACTCCAGCTTCAGAGGCAGCTCTGGGGCCGGGCACAGCGGCTTAGGCTGGGCGACATGAGCAGCAACACACTTAGTTGTAACAGAAGGCTGGAGCAGGTTCGTCACAGAATGTTGGCTTTAGATGCCACAAGCAGTGGAATTATAGAACAGCAACCCACAGAATGCACGATATAACATTAGCTCATGAATAACACCATTAACGGCATCATCTTCTTTTGGCTATGTTTAAGAACACACTCCTAGGTGTAAAAGGAATTAGCCTTGTGGCTGAAACCATATAAACAACACAGTTACAGTAGTTAGTTATTTAGTTAGTTAGTTAGATGTACTTTATTTTTATTTTTACATTGCAGTGTCACAAAACACTTAAAACAAAGACTGTACACAAACATAATACACAGACTAAACGTATAAAAATAGAAACATATACAAGTATGTTAAATTATTAGGTTGGGTATGTTTAATTTAATGAATACAATTGTGCTCTCTGAGAATGGCAGGCCCTGAAGAAGAGGAACAAACAGTAGTTTTCACTGTACATAGATCAGTTGCACATCTGCAGCGCACGTCTCCACATGAATAATGTTTACAGATCAAAGTCATTGTCATTTTCTTTTGTCTTTTTGCGTAGTTTGTGTTTGGGTGAACATGCATTGGCTCTCAGAGGGCTTGTATACGCAATGTTTGAAGTTGTCCACAAGACACGTACTGACAAGCTAGCTTACATTCCCTCAGTATAAACGATGCTAAGATAAATGTACATAGTCATAATAAGGATAGTACAAATGCGCCCATAATAGTGAAAAGGCATTCGCGTTAACATCAGAGGACTTCTTATCAACGTTCCTAAATTGTTGAGAGCAGATGGAAGGAAGCATCCTGATTAAACGTCCATTATGTTTACAATATGGTCCGAGGATACCATGTGAGGCTGTTTTTGATTTGTTTAAGATAAAGCCAATACTAAATAGATTTGGGGCATGACGTGCTGTACTTTGTGTGGACAAGTTGAAGATAGTGCTACTCACCGAGTTGGAGATCTTGGTCTTGTTTTTCCAGATAGAGGCCCAGGCATCAGGGGTTAGCTGTTCATCCAAACTCCTCTCCCACACTTTCTACGGACACACACACACACACATATGCACGCGCCAGGCAACTGTAAGGGTCAAGGGTGATAATACTGTGCACTCAGATAAAACCATAATTAAAACATTTGCATTACTAAATTCTGTGCCTGTGTGCATATTGGGGATTGAGATTGTCAATGTTGAGCCCTTTCTGAATATTTCATACATGTTTAAATAAATTGACTTTTTATTTTTCCAAGGTAACCCTTTCATATGTGTCATAGAAACACAGCTTTGCAATCTCATGCAATTACACTGTGGGCGTTCAGCGGTCTTGAGTTTTGCGCTTTCATTTGAAAACAGTCCAACTTTTGGAAGAGCGCTGGACTCGTCAATGTCACATCTCTCTTGTCGACCAATTAAAATCTAGGTGAGGGCGGGACATACATCAACAATGGCGGAGGAGAAACTGATCCTATCAGTCACAGTATACTATATATTTCCATAGTTTTAGCTAACCGTTCTAAAGATAACTAAAGTTATAATCACTTACTATTAGCCATAACCCACTACTGTTGACCGTCACAATTAAATAATGCGCAAGCGCTAGACGTAACCTAGCGACAATAAGCACTTGAGAAAATTGCTCGGAAAACGTTCTGAAAATAAGGTTGTGGGCGTTTTCAGCCCTAAAAACTATGGCCCTATGTGTTCTGGTTATCAAGCTATTGATTCACTCTCCATGCTTGCTAGACAACACAACTATGTCCAACTCACTGTCACTGTTATTATCTACGCTACAGCACTGTTTACCATGGCACATCTGAAATGGGAATAAAACAGTGAAGCGAGGTCAGGGCTAAAGGACGTCCTGAGTGTTACCTGGGAGAGGCGTGGCCCTCCAGGGCTTGAGGAGTTAGAGGCAGGCAGGCCAACGGGTGGGTTCATACTGCGCTCTCTCTCCTCCTGGTAGATGCGGTCTCTCTCGCCCTCGGGGAGGTTGAGGAAGTTCTGCATGGCCTTCAGGTTGACCAGCAGAGACTGGGAGGCCGTTCGCGGGTCCTCCTCCTTGCGCAGGATCTCAGACAGCAGGCCCTGGTCAACATACACACGTTTGTGCATTACTATACAAGTGAGGACCCACAGTACTGTAGCACAGACAGCAGGCCCTGATAAACATACACACATGTTTGTGTATTACTATACAAGTGCGGACCCACAGTACTGTAGCACAGACAGCAGGCCCTGGTAAACATACACACATGTTGGTGTATTACTATACAAATGAGGACCCACAGTACTGTAGCACAGACAGCAGGCCCTGGTAAACATACACACATGTATGTGTATTACTATACAAGTGAGGACCCACAGTACTGTAGAACAGACAGCAGGCCCTGGTAAACATACACACATGTATGTGTATTACTATACAAGTGAGGACCCACAGTACTGTAAAACAGACAGCAGTTAGAGTATCCTGCAATACAGTGTGATCAAACTGACGTTCCTCTTACTGTACACAATATACTGTAGTATATATAATACACCACTATTAGAAATACAACAAACACAAGAATTGCTATTTAAAATGACGTTGAATGTTGCAGTATGTCCATGTTTGTCAATAATGTGTCTTGCTTAATGGCACTGTGCACACATTGGTTATGTAAAATAGGAAGTTACCCTTTAACTTAAGCATAGCACCTTACTTTAAAACCCTATCATTGTCCTTAAAACACACACACACACACACACACACACGCACGCATGCATGTGCATGCTCACAAACACACATGCACACACAAACATGCTACACAGCCCCTCACATAAGTACAGCCACATGTGAACACACACTTCTATCCACTCGTGTGTATGCATGTGCAACTCCTCCACCCCCCCACCCCACCCCTCACCCCCACCCCACACAAACACACACACACACACACACACACACACACGCACACACCTGCCTTCTGCCCTATACCAGTAGGTGTATAGTCACCTCTTGTTATATCTGCTCTAATGGGGCATACGCTAACCAACTAGCACATGTTGAATACTGCAGGTGTGTGTGCTGCTGAGAGGGAGGAGGCAACTCAACTACCCAGCATGCCACACTGCAGGGCAGCAGCTAACCGCTGTACCACTGGGTGGTGGACAACAGCCAACCCCCGGGGGATAAGATCAATGAGACCGTATTGACACGGCTATATTCATCCCTATGGACCCCTTTTCACTGACGTGTCATAGCCGATTAAGCTAGTCACGGCTGACAGCTACTGTAATGCTGGTACAGTTTGATTAAGATTTGATAATTTTGACGATAGCATTGTCAATGCTTGTTAATCAACACACCTAAATCAAACAGACCCATTATTAGCTACAGCTGTGTTTACCCTGCTGTTACGCAGCTGTGAAAAGGTCCATTAACTGTAGAACGATCAAAACGCTTCCTATGCTGCAGATTTGCTGAGGTCAGCAAACTTGATATATGTTGTAACTCAAATGAACCAATCGTAAAGAATGTGTTGGTTGTACCACCATAACAGGGGTCTGTATATGTCTACACATGTGTGGGTGTACAGGGGCTCTCTCTTGAAGCAGGAAGTTAAGCCGGGATGTGTTGAGCACATTGAATTGTTTCTATAAAAGTGAGTAGCGTTCAAGATAACTCACCCCTACTATTTAAATTCCACAGATCATTGGACAAAAATGTAGTTCACACCACGGGTTGCAATGAGTCAACAGTAATTCATTAGAAGTGGTCAAATTAGCTAGAGTAACACAAATCACCTACTGTACAATATCTGGTGTGTGAATCACTGAATAAATGTTAATTTTCATTGAATTATGACTTTCATGGCCTTTTTTAATGTCCTCTTTAGTCACAGAGAAGTTTTGTGTTATTTTAGCTTTTTGGACCTCTTCTAAGCACTTTTTGAATGTATGAGTGATGTGTTGTAGGATATCCGGTCAAGAGAATTAATTAATTAATAGTGAATATTTCCTTCTCCCTCACTTTAATTATTCAGTCATGTTGTAAAAACTGTAATACAACTAATACAATGATGTATACATATCAGATGGGCTGATTACAGGTCTGTATTGGACTATTAGTATTGGATGCTGTCTCTCTACCTTCTTCCACAGCTCAACCCTACAGTAGGGTGAGCTCTACAAAGATAAGCTCCTTCATCTGTCTGTCTCTTTGTCTGTCTGTCTGTTGGCTGCCTGTCTGTCTGTCTGTCTGTCCTCCCACTAGTCCACCACCTCCCGGCTTTGTCTCCTGAACTGCTTTTCCCACCTGTGTGCGGTTGAAAGCCACGCGGGCGAAGACCGCCTGGGAGACGCTGGCTCTCTTCAGCTCGTCTCTGACCTGCTGGTAGATGTCGGTGGAGACCTCCGCGGCCGAGGGGTTGCTCCCGGGATGGTCCCCGCCGGCCTTGGAGGACCTCTGGGGGATGGGCGGGTGGTTGAGGAACTGCTGGTTGAGGGCCTGCGGGTGCTGGTGAGCTAGCAGGCGGCTAACGGCTAGCTGCTGGTTGATGAGGTGGGCCATGGCTAGCTGCTGGCGCACCAGCTGAGGGGAGATCTGGGGGGAGAGCAGCCCGCCCGGCCCCAGCAGGGGCTGCAGAGCTCCGGGGGGAGGAGGGGGAGGCGGAGGGGGCACCTGGCTGGTGCGGAGGGGAGGGCTATGATGGAGGGGGCCGTGAGGAGAAGGCTGTTGTTGTTGCTGTTGTTGTTGTTGTTGCTGTTGTTGTTGTTGGGAAGGTGCTGGCTGCTGCGGAGGCTGCGGCTGCTGGGATGGGTCCCCAGAGATTGCCTTGAGGAGCGGGCTGCCAAGACCCAGGTGGCCGAGCTGGGCGAGGTGAGGAGGGGGTCTCTGGCCCAGCACACAGTAGTCTGCTAGGCTGTCTCTCTCTACTGGAGAAGAGGAGAGGAGAGGAGAGGAGAGAAGAGGGTCACTATGTGTAACAAATGGAAGCATTTATACAGTCTTCATGACAACAGGCCGATGAAGTCTTACTTTTGATTTCAGTGGCGTCTCTTCCAGACCACATCTTCTCCAAGTAGTCTGCTGCTCAAGACACACAGAAGGTCAAAGGTCGATAATATAATTAAATTAAAGCAATTACTTCATCAAAAAGGAGAGTTTTAGAATAAAAAGTATATATAATTAACATAAACTAATATGAAATTACTGTATTCTTTTTTTTAAACCATGTATTCTCTTGTCTTGTCAATCAAAATTAAGGAATAACACATTTTTAGTGTGTACATTTCGGTACCACCTTGGAAAATATCTCTCATAAAATGTATTAAAAATATACACTTTCAATCGTTGCTAGGTGACCATTGCACATTACAGCTATACTAAAACGCCTGGCTTTGACAGACGGGTGTGACAGCAGTTGGGAAGCAGGGTGCTCACTGGCCATCGCTGGCCATTTTTATAATGTGAAACACAGCAGAACTAACAGAGGAGACACCGAGTGTAACGTAACACCGTGAGTGAGGAAGTGTTGCTTGATAACTCAGGGCTCAAGCGTTCCTTGTACAGCTTTGCAGGAGCCTCGCTAGACTCTTTTTCAGGGGTGTCATAAGTGTAAACACAGCTGCAGCTAATCAAATTAATAAAGGGTCCACGTGATTTAGGCACGCTGATTAGCAAGCGCGGACTATGCTAGTGAGCGAATGTCAAGTGCTGCTCGCTAATGGGCAACCCTAGTCAAAAGGAGCCTTTAATAATTCTATTAGCGGCAGCTGTATTTACCCAGTTATGTCTGCGGAAAGGGTCGCTGTTCAACCATTAACAAGCCCGTCATTGGCGTGTGGTCAGTGGCATGTTAAAGGACACGGCTCACCTTTGATTTTCTTATATTTCTTGTACCAGCGACCAAACTCCATGCACTTGGCAGAGGAGACGTTAGCGTAGTAGGAGCTATTCACTATAGAGGAGATCATGCTCTAAAAGGGGAGGTGCAGAGTACAAGACAGGGGTAAGATTATTAATAACCTCCATAATGAACAGCTTGTACACACGCAACCGCCACATGGCTTGCGTGCACAAACACACACACACACACACACACACACATGCACGCGCACACATACTGTACACACACACACACTAGAAATTGACATTACTCATGTCGGGAAGCCACCCATGGAAAGACGAGCCAGTGCTCTACAGAGACAGAGTTACTAGCCTCACACACATATGCTTGCAATTGATGGTGGGATTGACACCCACTCTGAGAGCTCCATTTAAACACGGCACGCACGCACGCACGCACGCACGCACACACACATAAATCGCCACTTGCTGGGAAGAAATACACATCTCGTAGTGATTCTGAGAGCAGGGTGTAGACATAGAGGCTTACGACCATGAGAGAATATGAAAATCCCTCATTGAGGCCAAATATTTAAATATATTTAATATATATAACAGTTAATGCCCTGGATGAACAGGACAGAATTAGAGATTATATATTAAGACATACAGTACTTAAATTATTGCTATACAATAAACTAATAACATCACAGATATGATCAAGAATTATAGTAGTCTCTATCTTGGGACAGTAATATAACCTAACGTTGTCAAGTGGTTCTCAAAGAATGTGATGATGCCAGATCTTTATTATCCATTGTGAAATGTGTATACAAAGTGTGTGAAGAATCATTGCTGTCTCTACAGGTGGTGTACTTACCTGGGATAGAGGACACTCCTTGGCCAGAGTACTCTGGTTCATTTCCTTCAACAGTTCTTTGAGGGCGTTCCTGACTGTTGCGTGGTTCCACTGTTCACAGGGCAGGTCCTCCAGCTTGGCAAAGCTATAGCAACCACACACAAGGACAATATATTGTCACATGACAATTATGGTATGTGGACCCATACTCATTCAGATTCATTACTTTGATATGCTGTAAGTGCTCATTAAGGGAATGTGTTAATAAATTGTATCAAAACATAGCTATGCTACAATTCTTGACTGTATGTATTGTGTTTTAGTTTGAAATTGGATATTGTTCTGCACAATTATAGTATGCTTTTATCTTGGCCAGGACGCTATTGCAAATGGGAGTAAGTAGTTAAATAAAGGTGAAATAAATATAATACAAATAAATAGCATAGCGTGCATAATGTAACATAGTATAGCCCTAGATATTTATTTGGTAATTTAGTCCAACTTCTCAAATGTCTGTCAACCTCAAAACCCAAGACACCATTATCTGAAAAGGCTCATCCTCCTGGAACCCAGTATGTTTTGCATTTAATTTAATCAACAAATAAATCATATAGACACAAGCACCGTACGTGCCAAACTTTAACCTATTGCCATGGCTACAGATGCAAACACGTAAACAAACCTGGCTGGTATGCGCCAAGACAATAACAATAATAATCCTCTCATCTGGAGTCTATCTGTCTTTATCTGTCCATCAGGACCCTGCTAGCTCTTGTTCTTCAGAGGGAATGTTCCCAACACACATTCTATGAGAGATTGACAATAGATATACATATCAGCAAGATGTCTAACGTGGAGTTGACCGTTTCAATCGTTTGCTCCTCTTTAACCGTGAGGTCCTGTGCATCAGTCAGACACGACATTACATCCAGGCGACACAGAGATGATTCATTAAACAAAACCGCAAACATTTTACGGATTAAGATGTGTGCTGTGTCCATGAAACACACAAAATCACCTGGCCCTCATTACAACAAGACATCGCCATGAATCTACCAAGGACTTATCTAAAAATGAATCGTTGAAAATGTATGACAAGGTCACCACACACATACAATACATTTTAGAATAAATTGCACTCAATTTAAATTTGTATTGATGTTAATACCAATAATAAAGACAGCAATGTCTTATATAAATGAAACATCCGCTATACATAAAAATAAAGATATATTATCTTACTGTAAGTGTGTTTTGGTGGAGATTACATAGATTAGTATACTGTAGGTACAAAATAATCTATTGTGCTGGTCTCCCTGCCACATACATAGCTGTACCACTATTATCTGGGAAATGGCTGCTCAGTGCACCCTTAACAACTAATGTTAGTACAAGCTGAATAGGTGTCTGTCAGCAGGTCTCGAGAGGGAAGCATACACCACCGGGGACTATATGGTCCCCTCCACACTGACCTCTGCAGTTGGATGCGAAGTGTCACCGTGTGATAAACCTCCATTAGCATGTCTGCCACTGTGGCCTCTGGTGCATCTGTCAGGAAGTGGATGGGTAGTGGGTTCCACCTGCCCACCTTAATGATGCCTAGAGAGAGAGAGAGAGAGTTGGGGCAATGATGTCACAATGAAAGGTAAACTTGATTTGCTCTGCTTGATGCTCATGTGATCCATGACATCGTGTGTGTGTGTGTGGCATGCTCACACAAACAGCCAAACAAACCTGCACACAGCCTCAGCACCACACAGACATTCAGTAGTGCAACACACACATTGTAGCTGTCCACGTGCATCTGCAGTTACAAAACACACACACATACACACACACACAGTATGTTCATGCTAGGGGGACGCATATTTGTGTCTATACATTCATTAGCATTTGCAATTACACTTTATCTAAACATATCAACCAGAGAGATAGGACCTGAACCCACACAAACACACACTAGAGCCATATACAGTACATTATAATTTTAGGGCCCAGGTGATGAGAAGACAATAGATTGTCTGTTTCATCACCCCTGGCAACACTGTTAAACATCCTTCCTCCATCAAAGAATAAGACAACAGACACATTTTATATATTTTTTGCTTCACCATGGATCCTTTTTTTTTTTTTTTTTTTTTTTGATATGTTTTACATACTGTGTTTTGACATCGAGATTTTGAAACAAATGGAAGTAATTTCATTACAGTAAAGAAGCTTTTATCTACTATCTGTCTAAATTGTGGGAGAGTGAGTTTCAGTTGCTATGATTTCAGTATATGGAGTTATATTGAGTGAAGGAACATAAACAATCAAATGGTCTACAAAACTTTGATACCACTTTACGTTTATAAAAAGATGTGTGTGTGTGTGCGCTGAATGGTGGGTGTTTATGTTTGTGCTGGTCTTTGCTGTAATGATACGTTGGTGTGTTGTAAAACTCCCATGCAAGCCTCTGGATTTAAATTGGCAAAGCCCTGCTGATTTTTTTAAACAGGCGTGTCATGATTAAACAAATTCATCAAAGCACGAGACGAAATGTTCATACATATACACATTTATTTGCTTGCCTGTGTGTGTGCACACACACACACACACACTGGTTTTTCAATGGGACTGGCTGGAGCTGTGAAATCTAAACAATAGTAATCGCATTACTGTCCTCTAAATGAGACCCAGACCAGTCCTGAAAATTCTCTCTCTACCTCCTGTTCCCCTGTTGTGTTCCCCCTCCTGACATGTCTCCATCGCTGCTTCCTTATTTCCTTTCTCCCTTCCCTTACTCCCTTTTTGTTAGTTTCATCTTTTCCCACTATCCATCAGTCTCTCTCTCTCTCTCTCTCTCTCTCTCTCTCTCTCTCTCTCTCTCTCTCTCTCTCTCTCTC
>JAODTR010006431.1:0-10802 GCA_025399935.1 Amblyopsis rosae | reverse complement strand
CTGCTCGTTAGGATCCACCTCCTCGCTGCCAACAGCACCGTCAATATTATTATCCTCCTGCTCTAGCTGTTCTTCTGACCCTACATTTAGTTCACTTTCGGGTTGATCCACAAGACGTAGCCTTTTTAAAACAAAAAAACGATCCATTTCATAGATTTCACTCAATCAGTTTTCACACTCACATCAGATTTGCCGCGTTACTACTAGCCACTCAACTTTAAACGCAATCATTGGACTGCCTGGGTGCTAAGCAACCATAACAAATACGTAAATATTAAGATACATATTGGCGTTATCTTGTCAATTACATTCAAATAATTAATCTGAATAAAATAGATAAATTATCAGTAGTTTTTAATGTATAGTTAAATATGTATTGGGGGTGCTATGGGGGTGCTATGGCCATTCTTGGGGGTGCTCAACATTTTCTACTATAAATCAAAGCCCACCAATCCGCTAAAATAGTGTATGAATATCTAGCAGCACGCAGAGGTGATCTGAATTTATATATACATGTATGAAAGACTCCTACTATACGCACGGACTCGCTGTTGAGCAGTGGGCTATACTGATTGGTGGCTGGGCTGCCTAGCCTTAGCCTCCTTAGGAGGATCACTGTATAACAGTATACTCATAGGGGAAAAGAGCATAATATGATTCAAAGCACGCACACATCATGACCTTATATAGGCATTTAGGTTAGTTACATAAGTCATTATGCACAAGTCATTAACTTATATATAGGCCTGTAGGTTAGTTATATAAGTCATTATGTACACATCATGAATTTATCTATAGGCCTGTAGGTTAGTTAAATAAGTAATTATGTACACATAATGAGTTTATCTATAGGCCTATAGGTTAGTTATAAGTCATTACGCACACATCATGAGTTTATCTATAGGCCCATAGGTTAGTTACATAAGTCATTATGCACGGTAAATGTGCATTCATCATGCCCGCAGAATATGTCAATTTGCTTACAGATTAGATCTGGAAATCTCAGCCTGAACATGTCGGGACCATAGAACTATATAAATACTGATGGTTTTGGATCGGGTTGGTCATTATTTCTCATATTTGACCAGGCACGTTCGGCCAAGGTTTGGGATTAATTTACTCATTATATAAAATGTTTTTGGCAAAGGATGATGCAAGCAACTCTTAACATGTCAGGTTGAGCAAACCTTCAGAATTTGATAATTGTGTTTGATTGAGTATTCATTGTACAAATGTATAATTGTGGTTGGGTTGTTCTGTGTACTGAATACAAAAGGTTGTTGAAATAAATTTACCTTAATAGCGGCTCTATATTATATTTTAGCAAGCAACTATGTTATATGTAAAGATAGTGAGTATGTTTTTTTTTTACCTTTATTTTACCAGGCAGTTAAGAACAAATTCTTATTTACAATGATGGCCTGGTCAAAGGGTAAAAAGGCCTCCTGTAAGGAAAGGGTGTAGGGATCAAAATTTAAATAACTAAAAAGAAAATAATAATTGCAAAGTATAGAGTTATTGCATCCTGAGCAGAGAATGACATCACACCCTCTGCATGTTCTATGTTGTCATATCCAACCATGTGCATGCATGTTAGTGCATGTGTTTATGTTGTGGTTTGAGATGCTAGTGAGCTTAGTGTGACATAGCGGTAGAAAGTCATATACAACCACTTTAATGAGCAAATGTAAAAATGGGAATTTAGAAACACAATGCATAGACAATTATTTTTATTTAATTTCCTGCAATCAAACGTATCTGCTCGGGTATAAATCATCTCTCATCACATGTTGATTAATAACCCATGATGCATTGCATCCATACATTTTAGCTCAAAACAGCTTTTTACAAAAAAGGATATACAATATATACTTATATGTATTTATATAATATACATGTGTTTATTTATGCATTTAAATGTAATGGATAAAATTAGCTTAATAAAAAACCTTATGGAAAATAAACCCCATAAGATTAAAAATAAGGTAATTTCCAAACAAATAATATACAGTTTATCAAAGTCATTAACATTGATCTTACGGTTAACATGAAGCCCTTCACGCACAGGTTGCATATTTTCTGCAATTACAGTCACAAATATCCAGAGTGATTGCCTTCCTTTACTGTAATATAGACCTTTAGCATCAATGTAATAGGTTCAATGACAGCAAAGCAATTCACAGTAAAGAAATATAATTACATGGTTACACGCAAACCTTTCATGACAAAGCAGCATCAACCAGCCAGCATTCCCACAACAACCGTAATTGCATTTCAGGATTGATATGGGTATTAAAATATTCTCCTCTTGCACAGTCATGACCATTTTGTACCACAACATAGCTCAATATGTAGAGTCAATTCACAGTGCAAAAGCCACTGTCACAAAGTTTATCGTATGGCTGAAGTATCCGTATAGCAGATTTTTAAAGCGTGTGTGTTAGGACCCCCATGGGGGTTATTGTATTTATATAATTTAGTATGTCATATCATTTAATATTAAAATAACATCAATACATTATTTTAATGGCATATAAATGTATGTTATGCTATTTAAGGTAAACTCCTCAATTGCTACAGCGCTCCAGAAAAATCATATAGCTCAAGCTCACTGTTTATGTTTGTAGCACATCTGTGCAAATTGATGTAGGGGTAGAGAAAAATAGAGTCAATAGAACATCATTTTGATAATACTATTTTAAATACAAATTATACACAAATTATTTTGAAAAGTTAGTTTGTATGTGTGTGTGTGTCTAGGGCTGTTGTCATGTCTTAAAAGGGTTGAGAAACATTGGCACTCCATTTGCCATGGGTAATGTGTACTCTACCACTAAATATTGTAGCGCTATTGGATAGAAGTACACTGTTTATGGTTTGCAAGAGGGTATGCATGTGATGTAGATACAATGAGAGTCTGGGAGAGAAGGTTTAACATAGGGGAAGAAACTTGACCGGTAGAGTCAATAGAGACACACTGTACTGTGTTGTGCTTCATCAATAACATCACTTCTGGTGTTACTCACTTCACATTATATATTGTTCAGAAAAACAGCATTACATCATTTTCAATAAAACAGAGTAATAAGAATCACGTGTGTTTATACTAAATGAGCATCATTCATGTAAACATATTTAACCAGGTCATGCAAAAACAGTAGAGCAAAACGTCTTCCACTAGAAGTGCACGGTACAGAGCAGGCAGACAGCCCAGACTGAGATCCCCTCTTCTGTCAGAAGGAGCCAGGCTGAGCCCAACTGAGATTAGAACAGCAGGGGTATATTTAGAAGGCTTTCAGAAGAACAAAGGAAGATGAGCTTGAAATGAATATTTTGTTGAGGTTCTTCTCTGTCACACGTACAGTAATAATAATAATAATAATAATAATAAGCCCCCCCTGTAACAGTGCCTCAAGTCCTGTCAAGACTCCTCTAAGATGCCCCCCCGGGATCTCAGTTTGAGCTTATAATGACAAAACAGTCTGAACAATCTTTGATTTTCATACATTTGATTGTTTTGTTTTTTTCTCCCACAGAGGCATGCAGATGCTTCAGATCAGAACCGCTACTCAAAAAACCCAGTGTGTGCCAGAATATAGAGCCGCTCATCCCCATTACCTTCAACTGTGAGGCCTTCCTGTTCATATGGGCGTCAAACTAAAAAGATATACTGTTTGCCTACAAGGTGAGCAGTGGTGTGTAGAGCTAGGAGGAGCAGATCCCCTGCTGTGGCCTGCCGGCTCTGGGCCTGATCCTACTGTGTGTTCCTGGCCAGACTGGGTGGGCGGGCGGGCTGGCTCTGGAGGTTCACAGGTTTAATAGAAAAGAAAAGAAAAAACACATCACCGTGGCAATTTGCATTATGCTTTCAGACGCGGCTGGCCGGCCTGCAGCAATAGGCGCAACTCCTCAGACTGTCCCGGTCGGCACTGCCCTCGGCGCTGCCACGGCGACCATCCTCGCAGTGGGACACTGTAACAGGAGAGAGGATGTTCAACACCTAGGGGATATACAGTAATAGGGAACATGTGCTACGGCTGCTGCTGTTGAGACTACAGTGTCTGTTGTTGTGACTACAGTGACTGTTGTTGTGAGTGTTTTGACTGTTGAGACTACAGTGACTGACTGTTGTGAGTGTTTTGACTATTGTTACTAGAGTGACTGATTGTTGTGAGTGTTTTGACTATTGTTACTAGAGTGACTGACTATTGTGAGTGTTTTGACTGTTGCTGTTGCTGTTACTGTTGTGATTACAGTGACTGACTGTTGTTACTGGTGTTGCGTTGTGTGTGTGGTGGTGCTCACACTTACGGCTCTCCTCCTCCCCATTCCCCACCTCCTCCTGCTCCTCCTCCTTCTCCTCCTCCTCCAGCAGCAGCTGTCCGTGGCATGGGCTGGTGGGTGTCAGCTGACTGGGACCCTCCATGCTGGTGCTCAGCTGCAGCCTACGCATGTGGCGCACCACCGCCGTGGCGTTAAAGGCTTGCTGTGCCCAGGCAGGAGAGGACACAGATGGGGTAGGAAGGAAGGAAGGAAGGAAGGAAGGAAGGAAGGAAGGATGAAAAAAATAAGGAAAGATGATAGGAAGGAAGAGAGGGAGAAAAATAGGGAGAATGAAAGGAATGAAGGAAGGCAGAACAGAACAAGAACAATATGTTAATAGTCCAGTAAGGGCCAAGAATACCAAGGACATACAGTACCACAGGTTACGTTCTATTTCTATTGCAATGAAGTATGCTTAATGTTAAGCACTTTGTGTTATTGTGACCCCACTAAAATCCCACAATTCTGCCCCAGCCCAGTGTTAAAGCTTTGAAACTGCACAAACGTGTGGATGGCTATAGTGGGAGGGGTACTGAACAGGGCTTCATAGTAGACTAGAGAGGCATGCTAGAATACTCATCATAGAGTATGCACTGGCGGCGTTCCAACCTAAAACAATGTTTTGTTTTCGTAATGCCAGTTTCACATATGGAACGCACAATGACCACCACACAGTATTTTAAAGCCATACATGCTGAACTGAAGCACTGAATGATATTTAGCTTTACAATGATAAGCAAGTACTATGGGGATGTGCAGTTTGAAAATGATGGTCAAAATGATCACTTAAGTCACAGCACTGACCTTCCATTTACTTTTAGCAAAGTTCTTCTTTATTTGAGCACTGACAGACTCATGGATGTTCTTATCCAAGGCCGTGTCTCCACAAATCCTGCAGACACAAAGGATTTGAGAAATAATATATATATCCTCTAAGCATGACAACAGTTGTGTAAATGTGTTATGAGGATTATTTCCTACCATGGGTGTTGGAGAGCTTGTTCACACGTATATCTTTTCAAAGGGTCTTTTTCCATCAGGTGACAGATAAAGTCTTTGGCTTTAAACAACAACAAAATAATCAAGTGTAACCAGCTCAACATTACAGCTGACCACATGTTTTTGTGTTCAGTACAGCTGGACTGAATGTATTTTAACAGTGACTCATTTGTCATACCTGAATCTGAGATGTCATCCCAATATGGAGGATCAAATTCATACTCTGCTTTCAGAATCTGCTCAAACAGCTTGGCATCATTCTCATCATAAAATGGAGGATATCCACATAGCCTGAAAGACACGCAAATATACATTTAAAAGGTACACTTTTGTTTTAGTGTCCTCAGCTCAATGTTTATATCTTGAGACAACTGTCCATGAAAAGGTGTGGCTGATGGGTAGGGAAGAGTGCTACCCTAGGAGACTTGGACGGGAGGAGTAGAAGAGAATGCAAATCACTTGGCACTTGGTATGAGAGGGGCATGTGCTCTGTTTCCAGCCAAAACAAAAAAAACTTAAATGCTGGTTTGAACCACAAGGGCAAGCAAGCTACTGTAACCCCTGGATTCTACCAGACGCGGCTGCCGGAGATGGTCGCCACACTAGCCAATGCTTGTACTTCCACCAGACACGCCGCAGGTTGTTTTGGAAGCATCCCAAAAGAGTCTCTGCGCTCTGCTTCGCTAGAAATACTGATGCAGCATCCAACAAGCGTGGCTTGGATGACGAGAGAGTCATTGAAGAAGAAGAGATATATTACACCACAACTACAGGTGTGGAGTTTAATTGCAATAGTATTGGGAGTAATGAGTAGTATAATCTAATTATCTTTGTTAAAAGGGAAGTCAATGTTGGACAGGCAAAGTCGTTTTTATCTCGCCAATACAACTGCCTTGCTGCGCTGCCGGTGGAAGTTGCCGTCTAGTGGAGAACAGAACAAAACACTGCCGGAGATGGAACGTGCCGCACACGCGCCCAGTGGAATCCCCGCATAAGTGTGGTCACACTGCAAGAGCCATGTGCTTGTGTGTGTGTGTGTGTGTGTGTGTGTGTGTGTGTGTGTGTGCGTGTGTGTGAGAGAGTGTACATATGGGCTTTGTCCAACACCATCCTGTGTGTGCCCTGTCACACCACCACAGACATGGCTTGAAAGTGACACCACCACAGCAGGAGTGTGACTTGTACTAAAAGTAGATCCGCTCAGCTCAGAGATTTGAGGATTGTTTTAGAGTCAGAATTCTTCTCAGATCTAAAGCACTATCAGAGCATTATACTACTATATATAAAAGATACCTGCCCAAATCAGGAGATTATAAAAAGACTGTGATGATACCAGATCTTACACACTACCACCATACAGGGATGAATGTGCTAGGAACCTAACTCACAGAATATAAGAGATTACTCCAATGGACCAGCAATCCACTGCCTTGCTGTACGGTTTCTGTGCAAGCACTTCAGGAGCTGTAAAAAAAACACAAACACACACACACACACACACACACGCACACACACGCACACACACGCACACACACACACACACAGCAGACTCTTATAAAGAGTACAGTGAGGGCCAACTCAGTTAACCTTAACCTTTCAATAATATGCTGGGTTCTGCTAGGCAACGTTCTACTTTAGCAGAGAGTACTTCAAAACACTACACGGACTCAGCAGTTGACAGGAGAGCCTCTTAGAGCACAAAGAGCCAAGAGTGGTTCAGGCTCTGCAGGGATGTCTTACCCACATATCCTGGTGTACCGCAGGCTGTGGACATCACAATGCCTGTCCCCTCAATCTTTGACAAGCCAAAGTCACTGATCATGATTTTAGAGTCTTCGTCCATGCTGTAATATAGCAGGTTCTCTGGCTGTAAACGCACACAAAGGACAAAAGAGACAACTGAAAGAATTAGACGTTAAAAGCGGTCAGAACAAAATGTGTCAGGAGCTGCATAAATGAAGATAGATTTAAAAGTGATGGAGTAAGGATGTCTCCCCTAAAAACTCTTTTATATAGCGTATAACTTCAGCGCTTTAGTAGCAGAAGTTATAAGCAAGTGTTAACTCTATTGGGGAAACATTGTGATATCTGATACATAGGTCCATATAAACGTGAGGTGAGTGTCTATTTCAAGTGAGTGAGCATGGTGTAATACATAATCCAAATGCTAAATATATATTTGAAGTTATTTTATAGGCAAACATATTAACAAGTCTTGTGTACCTTTAAGTCTCGGTGGACTATCCCCATATCATGCAGGTATTTGACTGCATCTAAGATCTGGTGAATGAGCTGGCTAGCATCTCTTTCTGTGTAGAAGCCCTTCTCCACGATCCTGTCAAACAGCTCGCCTCCCGATACCCTGTCAAGTCAGTCAGGAGGGACACCTTGTTAAAACAGGACAATGCACTGTAACAAAGGCCAAAGAAGCAGAGTTGAAGAACACCAAACTTACAGCTGCATTACGAGGTAAAGATGAGATGAACTCTCAAAGATGTCTTCCAGTGAAACAATGTTGGCATGCTTAATTCTGGAAAAAAAGAGAAAAAATTCTTGATCATCAATGTATTTTAGTGCATATTATATTGATACATTTTTTATATGCAATAATCTTTCTTATGAAACATATATGTGTCTTTGCCTATTATGTATAAACCAGATAATTTAACTTAATTTTCCCCATGGAACATTGTATCGCAGTGTCATGTCATGTAATAAATATAACACTGGAACATAACACACAATTTTTGTCTTATTCTGCAAAACATCACTTGACCACCAGATGGCGGCGATACTGTATTTCAGGTTTGGAGTTCATTTTGGGTGGAAATCGCCTGTAGGCTTACAATCACACCAAATCAATACCCATGCTACTAATAATATTTGTCCTTTTCTTTTTAAATATAAATAATCTGACCTCACAGAAATACCATTGCAGAGTGGTGGTGACCTATGTCCATCACAAATTGGAGCCATGCAGAATATATGGCTCAACAGAATGACTATTTCTCGCAAACACACAAAAACATTTATTTATTGTGCTATGAGTCAGTCAACAGGCAGCCAAGTAATTCTCCTTGCTGTATCACTGAATGGATGATCCTATGGATTATTCAATTATTACACACAATTAGAACGATATTACATTCAATTTCACAATTATTCTCACTGGATTTGCACCCATTTATTAACTGGTCCCTTTACAATTCAGTTTTCAATGTTTTATATGTATCTTTGTCCCCCTCCAAGTCCACACATGGACAGACACACACGCACGCTAGCACACACACACACTCTCTCTCTCTGTATGTGTCTTTATTTTTTTTCATTGCACTGCTGCAGGGAACTCCACCATCACCATCTACGCCTCTCTGTATGCTGTTGCCCTGGCAACAGGGACACTAAAAATAGGCTCAATCTTCTTTACTCATGACATTTCCGGTGCCACAATTCATACTGTTTGGAGTGACACTGTGCATTTAGTCAACCATTCCAGTGAGCCCCAGCGTGACCAAAGACGTATAGGTTGATGCCCTGCATGGGCTCACGTGACACCAGCCAGAGAGAGACTCAGGGAGACACTCAAGAAGCACCTCACCGGTGCAGGACGGCAATCTCGTTCTCGATGTTGTTCTCCTTGCCCTCCAGGGCCTTCTTGGGGATGCACTTTATAGCCACCAGCCGCTGGGTGGGCTTCTCCTCCGCTAGCACCACCTCAGAGAAGGCCCCCCTAGGAGCAGGTACAGTGGGGACACATTAAGGGCCGCATGCACACACACACGGGTGGATAGGTGGGTTGACACAGGAAGGATACCATTAGAGCAGGCTAACAACTAGTCCACTTGCATCTCTGGAGATTATGTATATAAACGCCATGCAGAATGCAGCAAACACGGGTGAATGCTAAACTTATATTTATTACAGTATTGATATTTCACCATGTTTATGTTTATTCCTGTTTTTTATAGTGACATTCTGACACCACATTATACTATTTTTAGCCTGTGTGTCAACTGTTTTATACTAATCACCATTATCACTTTCATGTCTGCAATGGGTTTTTTATTTGATGTGTTATACCAATTTCTAACATCTATAAAAGTAAAATATCATAAAAATGGAATAAAAACAACATATTGATATATAAAACCATAACACTTTTCATACTTATTCATTCAAAATGATTTAGGTAAAATATACAGATAATTGTAACAGGTTTTTAACACACAAAGTGCATTAAAGGCTATGAAGTATATACAAAACAACTTAATTTAAGCAGCCTTTTTCCGAGTAGTGTATTGTTAGTGTTGTGTGTGTAAAAGTGATGTTTAAATCATTCACAGCAGGCTGTGAGGAGTTTTGGAGCTAAAACAGGCTAAAGGACAACTAAAACCATTTAAAATAGCCATCGCTAACCAAAATAGATAGCCTTTAATCTTTTAAACAATGGATACAGTAAATGTACTTTGGCTATTTTAGAGGCAGCCTGGATAGCATTATAGAATTTAGACGGGGGGGGGGGGGGGGGTGAATAAAATAGCCAATTCGCACAGTCAAACCCTTCACCAATGCAAACCCACATGTTAACAGGCAATTGCCAAACATGTTTGTTTTTGAACAACCCAGTGGTACCAACATGGTCTCCTCTCCTCAGCCTCACATGATCTCTACCACTCCCTCCAAACCAATGTGCACGTTGGACACTTTTGTTTAAACAGAAATAGTGAGCACTGTAGGACATTTGGGGTTCTGAGGGCAACATTGTACCTTAATGGCTAACGGTATGTGGTTTATGGACAGAGTAAGACACATGTAGCTCCTAATATTCATTATATGTCCATTACGTTTGTTATGCTAGTGCACCAGTCAACAAAACCAAGTGAAGTGACCTATCAAGCAATAGACGCTGGTACATTTCCACCTATGAAGAAGCCTGGCTCTTTTTTTATTGATTTCAGATTAATTTTCACTGAGATTAAAGTCTGGAAACCCTGTTCGCAATAATGTTTGCAAAGCCACCTTGCTGGCGGACCAATGGTTGGATGACGTTGCAATAAAGCGTGTGTTTTGAAATGATGGTAGAGCTAGATGAAGCGATCCGAACAGTTGTAGCAATGCTGATTGGTAGATGCTGTAAAATAGTTTCCAGAGGTACACTGTCAGATTATAAATTATGTTATTTTATTTATTGTACTTTTCATACTGTTCTATTTACTTAATACGACATATGTACATGTACAAGCCACACCCCACTTCTAAATCTAGCCCTGATTACTATTTTGTTAAGGTAAGTGTGATATAAGGGTAATTATGTAGCACAACAATATATCAGCTATGTATATCACAACAAAAATGATATGTAAATCAACACACAGCACCGGCCGGTAGCCTTTAATCAACAACCACGGGTAGCGTACAGCTGGCCAAGGTAGTCAAGGCAACAAGGAAGTGACGTCATAACCGAAGACCCGCCTTGATGA
>JAODTR010006430.1:0-10802 GCA_025399935.1 Amblyopsis rosae | reverse complement strand
TTAGAGTTATGTAAAGCTTTTGATGGGACAGTTAGGTCCTAGAGATGTGGTGACAACAGCTGCGCAGAGGGGGCCCATTTAAATTATTTTGTCATGGGGCCCAAAATCCCTGGCGGCGCCCCTGCTGTAGCAGGTTGGGTGTGTGTCTGTGTGTGGGCCGCCGTTCTGTATTCCGGAACCGCGGAATGAGGATGTTTGTAAATATTCTATTATTTGGGTATTCGTTCGTTGGGCATGTATTAGATTTAAATATTGGTATTCAAGTATTCGTTTCTTTCACATTATGCATGCATGTTTTACCATTAATTCAAATATGTTTGCGTTATATTATTATTGCCGCCGCCGTCGCTTCATGAAGTCTTAAATCTGTGGAGCTGTCTGCTTACTGCAATCAAATTAACGGTTGTCCGCTCTCTCCTCTTGGCAAGAGGAGAGCATTTGAATCGCTGTACGGGTGGTGCTCCTCACCGTTCAGTTCTACTTTGGATAACTAAACTCCGGCTATCAGGCTTGCAGCAATCACTACATCGAACGCTCTCCAGTTACATACCGGACTTACAGTAAACTACCAGTATTCATTTAACCTGTTAAGCTGTATGGGTAATATGGGTTTGCGAGGGATGCGTTGTTGGATATTGTAGTTATGTCTTTAGTGTTTTGTTTCATAATTACCGTATGCTGTTAACTGCCAAGAGTGTATCCATGCACATTTGTTTTGCTTGTCGTTCAGTGCTCGTTCGTTCGTCCATCGGTGTTTGTTATCACCCCGTTACAACGATCAACTAAAATTATTAATTTGAATAATATTGTGATTCAATAATGTTCAAGCTAACATTAGCTACGTATGCTAGTGGTAACTTTAGCGGGGCTCATTACTATAATATCTTGAATTTTTGAAGGGAATGAAATACCTTAGTTGTTCTGGTGGCTAATATTTTAATGGTCATAGTTGTGCGGTCAAACATTTGAAGACTTCAGACGATTATTTAACCTGGCAGCGGCACTGCATCAATACCATGCCTCAATGTGTCACATCTGGGTGAGTTTCCCTGTGACCTCTGAACTATGATTACTATTGGACAGTGTTTGATCAATAGGCATTGCTGCAACTATTTTTGATCATCTCATCTAGCTCTACCACCATTTCAAAACACGCTTGATGTAATCTCACTAACACACCGTGATTGGTCTGCCAGCAGGGTGGCTATGATAGCAGGGTTTACAGACTATAGAATCTCATCTTAGAAAATGTATCTGAAAGCAATTGTAGGGCGGAGCCAGGCTACAAAAGCACCACATAGGTGACACTACCCCCCCTCCACTGCTGAAAACATATGACTTAAATGACGAAATAACTGACAAATATGAATGAGCTGCGCTGCCAAATAGTGGTGCGCTTAACGTTTGTGCTGGCGCTCTTAAAAATTTTTGTAAGGAGCACCAGTGCTACTATTGGAAAAAGTTACTCTGGAGCCCTAAATTGGCTCATTTTGTAAGAAGAGAGCGAGGCTATTCATTCAACACAACTCTTATTGGCTAATAGAAGAGGTATGTTATTGTACAGCTCTGACTGGGTCAATTGACGTGTCAGTCAAAGTGGCCATTTTGAGTGCATGGCTCTGTTTATGTGTGCTCACTTAAGATAGGAATAGAAGATTACTTCTGTTATACCTCTAAATTATAGTGTTTTTAATAGTGTTTTGAGAAAGAGTATTCGAATACTCCTTTGGAAATACCATCAAGTATTCGAAACCTGTAAAATGGTATTCGGGACAGCCCTAATGTGGTCCAAAACCCATAAAACTATGTTCAAACCACGTTTGAGTAGCCTGCACCAGTACTAGCAGTAAAGCAGTCGTAGCCTCACACTGCTAAGTGGAAGTCGGGCAGGCAGTGACTTGTTAAATTGAAAGCAACAGTCACAGAAATCAAACCGTTATCTAAAGAGTCGTATGATGTGCTATTCCACATAAACTGTGTTATTTATTATTATTATTTATTATGTGTTATTTTCACCTTAGCTTGTCAACTACATTGCATTGAGAAGTCAAGGAACTATGTCAACAAGTGTAAAGGAGCATGAAATTACTCCTTTAAAAGGACACCAAAATGCATGAAATTAAGTGTTTGATACCTAAAATGTCCTTGTGGAAGAACCCCCACCTCATTTGGGGGCCCGATATAATATTCTTGCATAGGGCCCAGAATATATAGTGGTGCCCCTGAGCCAAACATTAGACTGCATCTCAGCATTGGTAACAGTCTAAGTTTGTTTGAATCTGCTCATCCTATTTTTAACAAACCTCTAGCGTTGTCCAGGTTTTCACACAGATCTGACAGGAGCTCCAGCGCCAATTCCCTCTCATCTTCCTCCTCTTCTTCTCGCTCCTCCTCTCCCTCCCTTTCCCTCACAACCATTTCATCTTTCCGTAGGACCGCCAGACTCCGTTTCATCTGCTCCACCTCGTCAATCTGTCCTTTGTACACCTCTGCAAGAGCCTCCCTCAGCCATACTTTCCTCTGAAACCAATCAGGGTAATAATTGATCTATGTAAAGGGTACAGTGTCAAATAGATAATATAACTGCATATAACCATTACCTCCTCTGACATGGGTTCCACCCCAGCTTGTGCTTCTGCGTCTGAGCCAGCCTCGACCGCCAAACGCAGAACCCCTTGGAGGTTAGGGGGATGTCGTCTGTTTCTCCTGTCCTCAGCCATTTATCTGTAGGATAAGTAAAATTATAAAAGTAGACGAAGAACAAGTATAACAATCATATATTAATAAATAAAAATTATAGAGCACACGTAGCTCTATAATCTGACATATGACATATTATGTAGGTATACTCAATGTATTCTTGCGTTAGACTCGGATTTTCTTTGCGTAAAGGGGAAAATATCTATCCTCCTAATCGACATACAGTCTACACAAAACTTCAGTAGGCTACGGTACCGTAAAGCAACAACACAGTCCACTAATCAACAATGCTTTGTTTCCGTTTCATATAGACGTGTCTTTATAAAGTCACCTTAACATATGATATCGCAATCGATTATGTAGAATAATTCCACTTCTGGTTAAATTCGTTTTGTAGATCCGACCACTTGCCTGTCTTATAAATTAAGAAAACTGAACACACTAGAACATTCTAGCTAGCTCATGGGTGACAAGCAAGGAGGGCGCCATGTTTTACCTTAAAGCCTCAAATCAGAGGAAAACAGAAACAGAATAGTGCGTTTGCTACACATTTAGATTACTTTGATATTATAATTTAGCTCACATTATAAATAATAATACAATATATGGAAACCATATAGTATAATGTTTGAATAAAATAAAATAAATAAATAAACAAACTTCTAGTCTATCTGTCTATAGTCTATCTGTGCTATATTGTAGGCACATTACGGTAGTTTGTTTCGTGTGAGAATCCAAGATGGCGGCGCTCGTGGGGCTGCGTGCATGTTTCTCTGGTAAATTTGTTAAAATACTGTAGACTACTGTATCCGATTGTCAATTGACATGCATTTATAACACGCGTGGCTTACATGCATATGTTGCAAGTATGTGGTATATGTTACACACATATAGAAAGCATTTAAATTGATCAGGATGCTGTGTCTTCCATTAGGATACAACAAGGTCACGTTACTAGCTAGTCGCTTCATCAAACTGACTTGTCAGTATATTTGACTGTATCGACGTTCCTTGAGATTTTAAACATTGATCTTTGGCTAAAACTGTATAGTAGGCTGTATAGCCTACTGACTTGGGAGATGGGAGATGGCAACATGCGCCTTCAATAACGCTGCCTTGCTTTTCTAATTTGATCAAATGTCATTGTACGATAGAGTTTCAAGTAAATTAGCTATCTTTCTTATTTGCTAAATAATAAAATAAAACCGCATTTTCAATTAAATCTAGATAGGACGTTATTGTATTTGGTAGAAGTAAGGAATAAGTAGATTTACATTCTAATTTTATATTGGTCTGCTGCCATTTGGATAGTTTCTTGGTGTATGTGATGTAAAGATTCTCACCTATTTTTACACTGTTCAGCACTTCAGCTTTCTTCACCAAGCCTTCTGCACAGCTCTTTTAAACTGGTATGTTTAATATTTATTTATTACACCACCTTGATATATCAGATGTAAGTGACAATATTACTGTTAATTTGGTTGTAGTGTGCTGTACCTCTAAGCCGGCAGACTTTTGCTGCAGAGGCTAAGAAAACGTATACCAGAGATAAGCCACATGTGAACATTGGAACAATTGGTCATGTTGACCACGGCAAGACCACCCTTACAGCAGCAATAACTAAAGGTAGACTGATGTTTGTTCCACTATTGGGCAAGTGAACACCCTCCATTGTTCTTTCAAATTTGGACCACAGTGCCAGTATTTGTAATTGACCAAAGTTTTATTATGCTTGTTTTTAAAGCTAAACTTTAACTTTGCATGTTGTTATCTATTTTTAGAAACTTGAATATGTTTCTGACTTTAAGCAGTCAGAAATTGTTTTGTGCATAGTTGTAAGGCAGAAAACAACCTTTTTGTGCTATTAACTTTCCCTCAAATGTGCACTGGCAGGAATAATAGTCTCCTGTTTTGCTGTTTGTTTCACTTGGGCTTAATACAGTTTACAATATCAGTGACTATTAAAAGTACACCTTTATTATTCAAATATATCCTAGCAGTTTTATAGTTCTTGAGTAGACAATTTTCATTTACATAATCTGTGCTTGTCAGTGTTGGCTGAGGCTGGTGGTGCTCACTATAAGAAGTATGAAGATATTGATAATGCTCCCGAGGAGAAGGCAAGAGGGATCACCATCAACGCTTCTCATGTAGAATATGCCACATCCAACAGACACTATGCCCACACAGACTGCCCTGGCCACGCTGACTATGTCAAGGTACTACTGCTGTTTACAAGACAAAAATACAGTTTGTCATGATACTGTGACTCCCTCACCAAACGTGATAAAAAAAAAAGTACATTTGTAACTGTAACCCAATTTTGAGTGAACATTTATTATAGTATAATTTATTTAGTTGTTGTCTGTTTAGTTTACAACAGCAAAGATTAATTGAAATTGTTTTAGAAAGAAGTCTTTGCCAAACGTAATCTTTAAAAACAGACATCTTCTGTCTACATCTGTGCTTAATCTGATCTTTTTATTATCTTTAAAAGTATAGATTTCATAGAAGAGTATAGATATACATTTATATGTGGATATCAAATATAGATTATCCAAAATCCAGAGAAATGTGTTTTCTCACTCATATCTTCTGTCCGTCTTCTCTGACGTTCCTATGGTCCTTGGATTATTGCCTTTGAGAAACCATAGCAGTATGCGTGGCGTGTGCGCTAGGCACTAGAGGCCTCTGCCACAAGCCTTTCTTCATGATGTAGTAGTTGTTTTTGCACCTCTCAAAATGGCACTATTTGTGCTTTTTGCTTGACTTGTAGGTGTTCAAGTATGTCCAATACTTTTTCCCTGTGTCATTTCACATTATTACAGTTTTATTTCTGATGTGTTTTTTCCCTGTATGTATTGATTACTTGTTACCAACATCTGGTGGAAATGTCATGTCAATAGCACCTTTTAGAAATATGTTTACTAAGAGAAATGATGACGTGTTAAATACTTATTTTACCAAATCTGTGTGTGCCTTACCGCACCGTTGTGACGAAAAGAGAGCTAAACCGGAAGGCAAAGCTCTCGATCTTCCGGAAAATTTTCCTTCCTACCCTCACCTATGGTCATGATGGTTGGGTCATGACCGAAAGAACAAGATCACGGGTAAAAGCGTCCGAAATGGGTTTTCCCAGAAGGGTGGCTGGCATCTCCCTTAGAGATAGGGTGAGAAGCTCAGCTATCTGTGAGGAACTCGGAGTAGAGCCGCTGCTCCTTTGCGTTGAAAGGAGCCAGTTGAGGTGGTACAGGCATCTAGTAAGGATGCCCCCTGGGCGCCTCCCTTGGGAGGTGTTCCAGGCACGTCCGGCTGGGAGGAGGCCTCGGGGAAGAGATTATATCTCCACCCTGGCCTGGGAACGTCTCGGGATCTCCCAGTCAGAGCTTGCTAATGTGGCTCGGGAAAGGGAAGTGTGGGGAGCTGCTGCCCCCGCGACCCAACTCTGGATAAGCGGATGAAGATGGATGGATGGATGTGTGTTCCTGTGTGTACACAGACACACAGGCTGATAAAGGTGAAAACTGATTGGTTACCCTTTGTTGTTTTTTTTTTCCCGCCTTATCCCTTTCAGAACATGATTACAGGCACAGCCCAGATGGATGGCTGCATCCTGGTGGTGGCAGCGACTGACGGCCAAATGCCGCAGACCCGTGAGCACCTCCTGCTTGCCAGGCAAATCGGTGTGGAACATGTGGTGGTGTTCATAAATAAGGCAGACGCTGTAGAGGACAAGGAGATGCTGGATCTGGTGGAGCTGGAGATCCGTGAGTTGCTAACTGAATATGGCTACGACGGTGAGAACACGCCTGTTGTCATTGGCTCGGCCCTCTGCGCCTTGGAGGTATGTTCATGGAACTAGTTTGAAAGAAGTTGTTACATAAATTTTTACTAGGATTGCTATAGCGTTTCTAGTAATTAAGCCAGGGGTTCTCAAACTTGCTACTCAAAAGGTCTGTATGATCTGATTGTTATTCAAGGGCAGAGGTCTGTAAAGATTACAAAATAATATTTAATCAACTGACTTGAACAATTTGAGCAACATACATTAAAGTTGAAGACTAATGGTAGAACAAGCATTTTCATGTCAATCAATTACTTGAACCTACTTATTGGTGTAACTATCAGATTGAGACAATTATCCAAAATGTTTACTGATCAGAAACTGCTGCAATTATTGAAAATACTGTAATATATATGCGAGTCCAGTAAGTGGCGATGCCACTCAAATATATAAAGCAACCACAGAAGACCATGAGTCTACTTATGGCTTTGATTGTAGTCATAGTGACATTCTTAAAATTACATTTATAAATAGTTGTAGAAATTGTGTACTAGAGAAAAGAAGACATTTTGTATCTGCAATATAGAAGCTCATGTGTGGCCGGTTAGAACCGCCGGTAACACCAGACTATGCTTATTGCATTGCAAATAGTGAATGTAACGTATTTCTTAGACACTGAAGAATATCCACACTGTAGACATCTTTCAGGTCAGTGTAATTTATCATGACTACAGTCAACATTACACTATCAGGCTCCTATGGAGCTAGAACAAAGAAGTGTGTGAACCTGAAGTCCGTGTGGCACAGTTGCATGCATGTAAATAAGATAAGGTTATTACCAGCTATTTAGACTGATTGGCCGATCGCCTGTCAGCGCCCATCTAGTTGTAGAGATACTGGAATTATTGTGTTCCATTGTGCGGCTCAACATAATGACTGTCATCACAATGGCATTGTTTATTGACCCAGCCCTAGTTGGTGCTCAGTACAGTTTGCCTTATGTTTCACCTCATATGGTTAGCTGCTTGATCGAACACAGACGCTAAGTCTACAATTTGATAAGTTTTTTTGTACGTCACCATATCATGTTGTGTTTCATCCTAGAACAGGGAACCTGATCTAGGGGTAAATGCTGTGTTGAATCTCCTGGAGATTGTGGATGGTTACATTCCCCTGCCCAAGAGAGAGCTTGATAAACCATTCCTCCTGCCCATTGAAGGGGTGTACTCCATTCCAGGTATAGCACAAATGTAAATATTCTCTTATCACCCTGAACGTGAGGCTAAAGCCAACGTTATATAAGCAGACAGAAAGTGTGAAAGTGTACAATTTTGTATTTTATTGTGTCAACCATAATTAACAGTCTTATAAACATGTATTTATTATAAGATCATTAGTATCTCTGTAGCAGAGCTTTACAGTGTGAAAGGTTTTGGTTGAAAAATGGCTACATAAGATACTAAACTGAAATCCATGTTGAAAACGGCATTTAGCATTTAATAGCTAAAGCTATGCTTTGACCTTCATCTCCACTTTAGGAAGGGGGACAGTGGTGTCTGGTACCCTGGAACGGGGGGTGATCAAGAAGGGAGATGATTGTGAATTTGTGGGGCATAATAGGATCTCCAAGTCTGTAGTTACTGGTAAGTGCACAGGCCCTCATGAGACCACCTTGATCTTGTGAGCTCCAAATTCATTTTGCCATGCTTAGGGCTTTAAGTTTTACTTGCCATGTTACTGAATTCCGCCATGTTCATTAATGAAAAAAGAAACTCACGTTTTCTGTTATAATGCTGGTAGGCTATTTATATTTACAATGAGTTTTTAACATAAACCCGTCCAACATTTTGATAATCCTAATATTTAATTCATGAGGACAGGATTCAACAGGATTTACGTTGCTTTCTTTCTGCCATCTTAAAGAAACACTTCGGGATGTTTTCGTTTCAGGTGTTCAAATCAATCATACTTTATTAATCCCCCTTAGGAGAAATTCATTCTCTGCATTTAACCCATCCCCGAAGGGAGCAGTGGGCAGCCACTCGTGCGGCACCCGGGTACCAACTCCAGATTGATGTCAGTGTCTGGTCAACAGCACTGACTGGAGGGTGAACCTGACATGTTTTGATAGTGGGAGAAACCGGAGCACCCGGAGGAAATCCACGCAGACACGGGGAGAACATGCAAACTGAATTTGCTCTGAATTTTCATTCAGAGCAATTGTCTGCTGTGAAAAGACATTTCTGACATGCATATATTACAGACAACCAGATTGTTTGGTGTATGTTTAAAATACTCCCAAACCTTTGACGATTGTGGCCGAGGTCTTTTAGCTGCAGGGCAAGGTGCAGCAGACAACTTCCCAGGATGTTGTTTTTCTTTTTTTAACACCACACCAAAAGTCGACGCACGTTTTGCAAATCGATGTAATTACGTAACAGATAACGTCGAAGCTTTGCCCCACCACTATAAAATACACACTTTATTCTGATACGACTTTTTCTCCCCGTGTTCCTTACGCAAAATATAGACCAGGGAGCTAACAGTCCACGTTGAAAGGCCAAGCACTTGTCCGTGTCACATCGACATTGCTAATGCCAAAAATAACTAGAAATACTAGGTTTTCGTGGAATGCGTGTGATGGTCTCGCGAGCTTCACTTTAGTTTTGCCGTGAGAATCAGTCTGGAAAGCCTCAGGATCATTTTGAATGTGTTCGAGTAGCAACTGAACTTTGAATAAGCGTCGTGTTTATAGCTATATGGGCGCAGTTTTCCAATCAGCGTCGTGTTTATAGCTATACGGGCGTGGTTTAGGTGTGCGACATGGTGCGACTGTGAAAACGACCAGATGCTTCATCATACTTTTCAAGCAGTGTCTTTTGGGCCAAAGTTAATCTCTATTTTGTTTGTCCAAGTTGTAACATTATTGTAACATGTAACAACATTTACCGTAATGCGTCTGTGTTGCTGACTTTGTCGGGTTCAGGTATTGAGATGTTCCACAAGTCTCTTGACCGGGCAGAGGCAGGCGACAATCTCGGTGCCCTTGTCCGTGGCCTGAAGCGTGAAGACGTGAGGAGAGGAATGGTGATGAGCAAACCTGGATCCATTATGCCTCATCAGAAGATCCAAGCACAGGTACAGTAGGATGTAGTTCTATCATTATTGTCTTTGCATGAGTTTTAAAACAGATAGCTTGCTGTCTCACAAAACAGCCCTCCGTCCCATGTCTAAAGATATCTTGACAAACATTTTGGAACAATGCCTGTTGTTGCAGTCTTATTGTGTACATGCTTTTGTTTGTGCATCTCAGGTGTATATTCTGAGTAAGGAGGAAGGAGGCCGACACAAGCCGTTTGTCTCCAACTTCATGCCTGTGATGTTCTCTCTCACCTGGGACATGGCCTGCAGAGTGACCCTGCCTGCTGAGAAGGTACAAGCTCTAGTGTGTCAGATCTAACATCTACCTAGGCATTTTAAAACATTGTTGGCATTTTGCCCCCAATTGCCATTAGTGCTGACATTAAGATGGCTTTTGCCAACAGGAAATGGTGATGCCTGGTGAGGACACGCCTCTGATACTAACCCTACGGCAGCCCATGGTTCTGGAGAAGGGCCAGCGCTTCACCCTGAGAGACGGCAACAGAACCATCGGCACCGGCCTGGTGACAGACATCCTTACTGTGACTGACGAAGACTCGTGCAACTGGGGTTGAGAAGGTGGGCTTGGGCAGTGAGCTGTGCGAGGGTACGATCTGGGGTGCGGGGCGGGGGTGCCGCTGTGATTATTCTTCTTTTTTTTTTTTCTGGTTGCTAAATAATGTCACATACTGTCCATCCACTCAAACCCTAAACAAAATTGAGCTTTATGCAATGCATGGCTCTGCTGTTGAATTATGTAAAGCATTCATTTACATGTGAAATATTTGTTGTTTCTGTAAAAAGACCAGCTTGCAATTTATGTAAGAAAATGTATTTAATAATAAAATACATCTGCTTTTTTGGAAGGTTTGCCACTAAGCCAGTGAAGTCAACTATGGAAGTTCTTTATTCAAATGGAAATGCATTTGCAATTGGCAGTTCAATAGGCAAAGTGACAATGCAATCCTCTGTTAAGTTGGAATTATTTTGATTCAAAATTTAAATGAACGCTAAATCAATTGCATTACGTTACGGCTGGACGATATGGCCAAAATGTATATCACAATATACTTTATTTCGGTCGATGCAATATAATTCCGATATCCATCCATCCATCCATCCATCCTCATCCGCTTATCCAGAGTCGGGTCGCGGGGGCAGCAGCTCCAGCAGGGGA
>JAODTR010006429.1:13404-31708 GCA_025399935.1 Amblyopsis rosae | reverse complement strand
GGGGTCCCTTGCTGAAGCTGCTGCCCCCGCGACCCGACTCCGGATAAGCGGGAGAAGATGGATGGATGGATGGATGGGCTCCATAGGCCCTTTATATCAGTGTGTGAGTGTGTGTGTGTGCGTGCCTCTGAGCGTGTGAGTGTCACACGTGTGTGTGTGTTACAGGAAGAGCTGTCTATGTGGGTTTGAGTGTAAAGCCAAGCCTGTGTGCGCGGATGCTAGTATGCTAGCAGTATCTCATTACAGGGCGTTACATAACATTGCCGTCACTTAATGGAGAATGTACTGTCATTTGTACTTTACACCTTTTACACACCTGTTGGTGTTTATTCATCCTCAGCTGGGCTGGGAGGGTGAAACCGAAGCGAAATGAGTCCTTTCCAGTTTCCCACGATCGGCTCATAAACACTGATTGCATTTGTAGAGGTGGTAAAGATCCTATAATTAAAAACTATAATTCACTACAGGTCATTAGTATTGGTGCTAATTAAGCTGATCTGACAGGGATAGAGGTGTGTGCACGTGCACGTGCATGTGCAAGCGTGCGCGTGCGTGTGCATGTGTGTGTCTGCGTCCTATAAGGTCGTGGGCATGGCTCACACAATGAGGAGTCCGTGTAGGAGTCACTTAGCTGATTTGTATCTGGGAGAAGGTGAAGACTGCACAAGGAATGGGGACCAGGCCGCGTAATTATGTCTCAGGTTTGTCTGGGTACGCAGCCGCTCTAGAGAGAGCGCCTTAGCAACGTGCCATCAGCTGTAACACGCTGGAAAAGTCAAGCCTGGGAAATGTTTTGGATTTGATTTGTTATTAGTTATTAGTTAAACGAGAAGGGAAAACTGTCCAAACTAAACTCTTAACTGTGTATCACCATTCACCTTACAAAAACAACCTGCAATATTTGCGACTGCACTTTGTCACTGAGAAGAAGAAAGAAAAAGAAAAAAATATTCCACTGGATGTGCAATTTTGTAAGTGCGTCCAGGGGATCAAAGCGCTACCAACTAGTTCTAATGGTTGCCAGTCACAAGTTCAGTGGAAGTGCACCCTCAGCATAACAGTCATGGCGAAGCAAGTACAGAACTCCACAGACAAGCCTGCTTTACCTTCCAACAGATATGCAGAGGTGTACGTAGAATAAAAAAGGGACAGAAAGAGAAATGGGTTTCGCGGCTAAATTAATCTATTCCGTGGTGCTGGTGTAGGATTTTCCTCTTTGTTTAGCACCCCCCTCCCACCCGTGCCTTTGAAACACCAAATACAAAGCTCTTCTGTACAGTTGGCAGGCTCGCTGCAGACTGTCTAAACCCCTTTTCCTCTCTCAAATCTCTTTGATGACTTTTGGGTCTTCAGCCTGGCTGGCAGGATGATAATAACTATCACACAGTAAGCAAGATCAAAATGCACGATTCAAAGAGCGCTGCTGCATTTAGCTTTCAGGGTGCTGCCACGCAGGAGTATTTATGAACGGCACCTTGGTGAACGTCGAGTGCTCTCTATAGCAGCGCGCACCGTGCAGACACCACTTTTACATTTCACAGGGAGATTGAGCTTCTGCGCGAACGGAGGCTGTTCAAGCTCAATGGACAAGCGCCGAGCTTCAAGTCTTCTGTGTAGCGGGTAGTCGGAACAACACCGCAGCAGGCGCATCGCAACTTCTTCAAAATAGAATGCAAGAAGGCCAACAAGCCATTGCACGTTTTTCATTCCATCCAGATTGTTACGGGCGCCTCGACAGTGCAATACATTTCTTGTAGTGTGAAAAAGAGAAACCATGCTCAATTCATAACTATCAACAGAATGTATGGAGGCGCTTTCTGTCCATCCTGCACACTTGAGGGAGTATCACTTATGCAAAAGCCTTAGGCAATAAATATGCAAATGCATATGTACAGTACAATATAAGCTAGTTCACCAGTCGAAGGAATGGATGCTGAGGAAAAACCCGTTAAATGAGCAGCAGCGTATGAAAAAATGACTTCCGCCTAAACCCTCTCGTATATTACACAAATTATTCCCCATTTGGTACACTTATATTAATAAATAAAACAATATTAAGCACATGGAAAATGGACGTTGGGCTTGTTTATACAGCTCGCATTACCATAACAATTTCTGCGGCTTGCGCTGATGTCGCCCATTATTATGCTGCAGAGATGTGACAGGGAATACATTCATTTGATAATACAACACCCTGTTGGCTCCCCATGGTTTGAGACAGATAAACGAAGGACTGGGGAAGCAAGTGATTACAGACGGAAAGAGCAGCTATTAGAGATAGCTCTAACTCCAATAATGAGCACACTATCAACCCTGCTTTCTAAACTTCAAATCCAACACAAACCACGGCCCTGATAAAAGTTAAACCTATAAACCTATTATACAAAATAATAATCACTTTCTAGCAGGCCACTTCATATTATTTTCACTGTTGTGTTTTCCCTCCTACCAATTATCACAGATAGCCCGCAGAAAGTGAAGCGTAGCCCATGGGGGGTTAAGAAGTATACACACAGAGTTCACACGTCCTGTGACCTCATACAAACGTGACATCAGCCGAAGAAAGGGTCACAATGTAATTAAATACAGTATCACAAAGAGGGTCTCACTAAAGTAGAGGGGAAAACTGGGATGAAACTTCTAAAGCATGCTTCATCAGCATATACCAGCGAGGTGACTCTAGCCACATGCAGGACAGACTGGGAGTTTGTGCTGAATACTGTATTTCCTAGGCTAACAGGAAGACCGCTAGTGTGTGTCAGCCTTTGCGTTTGTGTAGGACAGTGTCCGTCTTCACTCCCCTTCTGTCAAATTGGCCTGTGAACCGGTTGGAAATGGCTCTTTTATTACACACCTTGCCATCACTTCCTCTCTCATCACGGCGGGGGACATTTTTTATCTGGAAGATGGCGTTTCCATTAAGGGCTGCCAACCTCTTATGGCTGCTCTGTGAGTTGTGGTGCAGGGAGAGGGAATTGTTAACCAACACAACAACAACAACAACAACAATAATAAGGACCGGAGTAAACTGGAGCACACGGATGCGACGCATATGAGCCTCTATTCTGGCAAGGCACTTTATCAGGCGACTGTTCACCCAGAACATGGAAGCGCGGTCTCTCCGTCACACGTGCGTACGCGCGCGCACACACACACACACACACAGACTTTGATGCAGCCACTTTATATAGGTCTGTGGGTCTTTAGCAGGATGGCTCCATGTTAGCTCTAACTTCTTTACCTCAACAACTCACATTAGCATACGTTCTGAGGTTGAGTCACTGACTGTACTGCATACAAGATACAATGTTGTAAGCATTAATAGCAGCAAACAACTGTTCTATCTAAAGATATAGTAATTTGTCCTGAACACAACATGACATCACACACGACGTACACATCCTCTGTGTGCGTTGAAATCCCAGCTCCTCTGTGCATTGTGTCCACAGCAGGGCTATTGTACGAAGTGTGAGTAGTGAGCGTGGCACGCAGAGAATTTGGTTTGGTTTGAGATCCTGGTGCACTTATTGTGACATTTACAGTATAGCTGGTTTTACAAGACAAGACATGATTAAGCCTAGTCCAAGACTAAAGCAAAAATTCTAGATCTCCATTGAAAATGTTCTTAGTCTAGGGCTAGGCTTTATCCATGTCTGTGAGACCGGCATCTACTGTAGTGTCAGAAGAGTTTTTACAGAGTTTTTAAGCCGGGTCATGTTATATTTTGTGATTGCCTTAATATCATCTTGTTCTTGTTCATTGGATTTGCAAACACTTTTTGCTTCCTCTTTTGCTGGATTTTTAAGCAAAACATCTGGTGGCCATTAAAGGTATTGCATCCTATAAGCGCGTCCGCACTGAATCACCTCACATACCTGGTGGTTGCCGCTTAGACTGGCTCCTAGGACAGCAGCTCACACAGTGTAAAAGTGACTGCTTGGTCCCTAACCCGTTTAAGGTGTGTGTTGACCAGACGCGTCGGCGTTCGTTGTTGCTGCTAATGAGGACATGGCTGTAAGATGCCTTTGTGTGGGCAGACGTGGCAGTCCCACTCGGGGACTTTTAATTAGATATGGATCATCAAACGTCAGTCCACATCAGCCTTGGCCTCAGCCACGGTCTAGACCTCACCACACAGAACAACTCTGTTGGCTTCTCTAAAGATCGCATAATGCAAAGTATAGATCCAGTTAGCGCTACCTGAATCCTTTTGTGCGAATTGATTGTCAAGATAAATTATTTTACTAGTACTACACAGAACAGCCAACGATGACTTGATTCAGTTAGTGCTACAGCTAACTGAGTCAAGAAGAAAAACCTGAATCTGTAACATTCCGCACTGAGTAATTTCTCTTTTCTGTCTCTCTGAGAGAAATAAGGATTAACTTTTTTCATAAACCGCCTTTTGTTATGATTTAGATTCTAGCCCCTGCCCTTGCCTGCCTTCTCTTCTCTGTGTGACTGGGTAAAATGGCCTTTTCCCTCTATCATGATCTCGTCAGACCCAACTCCTTGACCTATGTGCATTGCTGTAAATGTCAGCCTTCTTTATGAGGCCTGTGATGAGTTTATTGAACAATTCCAGATCGCTGACACGTGCCCAGACACAGGCATGAACACACATACATACACACACACACACACACACACACACACACACACACGCACATGTTCCAACACACAGTTATTGCTAGCAATAATTCTGATTTCTCATCTGGAAAATCAAGGTTTGCAGTATAGAATGTGTATAGGAGACAAACACAAATATGTCAAGATTTCATGGGCCAAATAATGTCTCCATCCAAGGTCTTACAGACATCGTAGACTTTAAATGACAACCTCTCATCTGTCCATTGGTCTATAAATTGATCTCTTACAACCTATATTTAGCTGGATTCGTAAGGCCATTCAGGCTTTGCTATAGTAGCGGTACTGCTTGCTTCCCTTTACACATCGGTCATTTCTCTCCATTGAGAAGTGCTCGTCAGCAGGTTACAGAACCACAACAGCGTCCAGGTGTGTAGTTCAGTGGGCGCTGCCAGCAATACAGTCCCTGTGTGCTGAGAAGTGTACCCAGGTCTTGGTCTGATTGGCTGAAATTGGTCCAATCACCTGCTAACGATCTCATTGACCTCTAGACCAAACATCTTTGAATGGAGAGCTTTTGTGACTGGGTCCGCAGAGTGGAACAAATGGTGGCGCTTGCCAAATAAGGCTAGTTTTAGAAGGCTAATAATTGGCATGTTGCAACGTAGGAAGCCATGTTGAATGTGGGAAGTCATGATTCACATCCGCGTGACTGATTGAGTCCGCAGCGTAGAAGCAAATAGGCCAACCACCATGTCATAGAAGCTCTTCTCCGTGGCACGCATAGAGCACTGATCAGATTTCCGTCTGGTCCTGAGTCAGCACTCTCCTGGTACGGTACCATACAACAGAACAGAGCGGAGAGCACTAACTGCCACAATGACGAATGGGCCACATTAGACCTGTCTGGATTCCTGTGGCCTCGTTGGCTAGCTGGCACCTCCGCCTGGCAGATCACAGGGATAAGAGCAGCAGATGAGAGGTATCAGGTGTGCCCTGCTTTCCCTTTAGAAGCCCTGATGTAGCCCAAACTCACTGCCGCTGTGCCGTTTGAAATGGATATTGTGAACAAGAAACACAGCCTGTTATTCTGGACGTGTACAGCTCAGAGAAACAGCGAGGCAACGTGGACGTGTGTGGATAGGGAGGCATTGTGTGTCACAAGGCGCTTTCGCAATTAACTCTCATGTCAGCAATTTATATAATTCTATTCTAATTCTATAAAAACTTGAATATATTTATCAAAGCGTAGCCTAGGAGAAACACATTGCAGTACAGTACAGCCTGCAATGTGGAATGTTTGTGAGGAAGAGAAAAGATATCGACTGATATGTACAGGGCTGCACAAACAAGACAAAGAAGAAGGTCAAAACCCCAAAGTCAACCCGAGGCTGATAACTCAGTCATGCGTGGAAAGGAAGCTCCTGTCCTGGGCCATCACAACAGAAATGCCTGTCCACTGTAAACACGCAGCATCAGAGTCACTTTACCCTCACATCTTCTTTTCCCAGTGGTTCCCAGCACTGGGCTTTCCAATGCGGCGGGCACACAGGTAATGAAACATGCATAAACCCTCCAACTAGTATCGAGAGAGCGTGGGGGTCGTAGGCTTCCAACAGATGGTCCGAGATGCTGGGGTTGCCAAGCTGGACCTGACAACCAGTACTGCTCCCTGGACAGATACTGCAGTAGACACACTGTACTGTAGGCATAAGGGCTGAACACGGCAACATGCTTGTTTCTGTGCCAGTACTTTGTGTTGCGTGTGTGCATGCGTGTATGGACGTGTGGGAGTGCAAGCATATATTAATAAGTAGCAGTGTTAAGTATAGCCCAGAAAGTTGAATGTCCAGCGTGCCTCTTTTCCGATTGGATTTCGTCGACTGGCGTGTACTCTGGTGGGCGTTTTTTGCATGCCAACGCACTGCGTGAACTCTGGGAAATGTGGAGGAGGCGGTAATGTCACACTCTGGCTATTTCTCATATAGGAGAGGGAAAGGATTGACTGTATGTGTGTGTGTACTGTATGTGTGTACATGTCCATAAGGTATCTTTTCTGTTAAACCCTGTCCCAACCCAATATGATCTCAACACCTCCTCCCCTATGGCCACACCGTCATTTCCTCTAATGAAACGTTTGGGTCTTCACACAAGCCCTTATCTCTCCATGTAAGCCCCCCCCTTCCCTTCCCCGCCTCTCTCTCTCTCACCCCCCCCCACACACACACACACACTTCCGTCATTGTCTTTGGTGTTTTTATCAGTCATCTTGTTGCGGTGAAAGGTAATAAAAGTCTGTGGCGTCCAGGGAGCCTCGCTCTGCGGCAGTGCTTTGTTCCCATCCTCTCTCCCACGCGCCTCGCGCACAATTTTTGTTTGCGGCGGCGGACCTTATCAGGGAGTGAGATGGGCGGGAGATAAACAGCTCTGCGGCGTCTTTGTGGTGAAATAATACGACAGGCCGATAAGGCACCGTGTGTGACTGGTTCCACCCTAGCCCTCCCCATACCTCTTTTCCCTGGGTGGGTTTGCAGCGCGGTGCGACTGACAGACATCGGTGTGTGCGCGCTGTGCAGTCCTCCTGCTGTACCTTTGATACAAAGCTGTCCCCCGCCATACCCACACTCATGCAGTCACACTGGGGAACCCTCACGTTTAGTCCACTCATATTAATGTGTCAAACACAGTGCTTGTTCTGAGGCTGCCCGCATGTTCACCTGCAACCCCCCCCCCCCCCCCCATCCTGTGTGGTACAGTACAATTAGACCTTCACAATGTATAATTGTATGGGGGAGATGTACTGAGAGGCTGCAGAGGCCATAAAATGTCTGCAGTGAGGTAAGACTCAAAACCTCCCGGTTGCATGTCTTCGCCATTGATGGAGTTAAGGCTTCCTCGCTTGTAGAGTAATGCGCCATTATTCTGTCTGTAATCTACAGCGCCTATTAACATTTCATGAAGTGGCAATGATTATTATAAGTACTTCCAGTTTGGAAATACCATAATAATGGCGATGGTGAGCAAGGTTTGTGCAGGAAAATAGAGTTTACAGAGTGGATGTTTATGGATTATAAAACAAACACATACAGACTGCCTGACTAGTTGGACATCGATTGGGCGGTCCGTTATTGACAAAAAAAGGGGCGGTAGCGACACTGACGCTCAATAGCAGTTGTATTTTCATATAAATAACGGCGGCTTTCCGGCCTGTAATTGCCTCAGAAATGACTACATGCTTGAGAGAGTGGGCATAGAGGGACAATGTATTGATTCCAAATTTACCGTTGCAAGATTTTCCAGACTTGCTATGATGCTATACTATCCTTTCAGTAGCTGTATCGCACAGCTCAAATTAATGAAAGTCATATTACATTCAGTCTTTAGTCCATGAGCCTGATCTGTAATGCTGACTGAAACCTGACGTAATATTAACTTCCGGTTAGATTGACCAGAGGCGAGGAATTCCCACAACAATCTCCCCGGCATTTCTGTTTGTCAAACACAAGGCCATTACGCACGGTGTGCCGGTGAATTAGAAGCAAAAGGAGAAGCGGCTAGTTCAAGCGTACCTGATTTATTAAGGCAAGTAAAGGGAGGAGGCAGAGAGGAGCAGAAAATACATTTGGCCTCACGTGTGCTTTTAATTACGGCTTTCAAGGTGTTTGCCTCGCCCTTCTGGGAGAAGATAAGCACGCCATCAGTCTTCGCCAACGCTTACAAATGCCACGGAATGAAGCGGATCGTTTTAGACCCCGTGTAATGCGGCCACATTTACAGCGGCGCGCACAAACCTCACATGGGTCTAACTGCAACATGTAAGGATGTGCTGCGGTCGGCCCGGCTACAGCCAGCAAGATGAAGCCAGGGGATCCGGGAGCACACGGAGGTCTGGGGTGAGTATCGTGTGGGAGGGGAGGGGGCGCTGGGCGGAAGGCAAAGGGCTGTTGTTGTGACCTACTGGGCATGTTCCAGGTGCACCGAACATGTTGATTGTCCACGTGACATGGCTTGTTTGGCCCCAGCACGGCAACGCTGGTGCCCTCAGGGCGGACACACACACACACACACACACAAACACACACACTTACATGCATGTAAACATATGTGTGTTCACACACACAATCACACACACACACATGCATGTAAACATACGTGTTCACACACACACACACTTCCACTTACATGCATATAAACATACGTGTTTTCACACATACACACACGCACACACACACTTATGCATATACATACTTGTAAACATATGTGTGCTTTGCTCACACACACACACACACACACACACACACACACACACACACACACACGTATGCATACATAATTAGACATATATGTCAACACACAAACTCACAAGCAGTTAAACTAACATCACTTTAACATTATTCACATGCAAATTTGTATACAAGAACAGACGAGCACATGTACGCACATCCACATTCACCCCCCATCCCCCCCCCCCCAACCCACACGCACGCACAAACAACAAAGCCTTCTCTTTTGATCATGCTGTTGAATAAGCTGTCTAAGGCTAGCGGCTCAAAGGGCTTTTGCTGCGATGTAACCCTCTTACTGCAGAGAGACAAGACACAGGGCCAGGCTGTGTGCTCTAAGCGCAACGCTGATGAAAAGGGCCTATGAGAAAGGAGCACCTCTCATTTAGCATTTAGCCACACAGACGCGGGGGTTTGCACATCGGACCCAGGTAGTATTGACCGGAGAGAGGGTCGCAGGATCCATTATTCATAAACGGGGATGCGGGGAGGAAGAGTGCTTCTGCTGACGGTGCGGTTGCGTTCCCACGAGCCCCAGTCATTCCAAGAGCGGATCCTGTTTCAGAGCTCACAGCTCCACGCTCAGATTGATTGTGATTGTGCCGATTTCCATACCTTCATGCGATATGCCTCTTCCCTGTAGCTTCCTGATGCTCATTTGGAGCTAATGCTTCATGAGCCACTGCGGTTTTTGTGGGGGAAGAGGGCACTGTTGGTACAATAGAGTATCATTTTCCCCATTCCTTGCAAATATGAATGGAATGGAAAAAAAGAACACTCGTCAAGGAATTAGGGGTACTAGACCAACAACCACATGGTCCAAACCCCCTCTCTGGAGTGCTAAATGTTCACTTACCAGCACGTAATTAAACGCAACATGCCTATATGTGTAGTGTGTTTGCAACAGCCTTCTGCGGAAGCCCACAAGGAGATGAGAGCAGCGCAGCAGTAAAAAAAGGTAATTAAGTTGACCAGAACAAGGCATGGCGTCTGCTTAATATTTAATGCAGCCCCCCACACAACACTCTGTGGAAGGCAACAACAACAGGGCCACCAACAACAATTATGGAATAATTAGCTGAGAAGAACCCTGGAAGATTTGTCTTTGCCAGAGATATGTGTAAGTAATTGTGTAAGTAATTTCAGACTTGGCCAGGACTAAATTGCCTTTGCTCCCCGACCCTGATAAACAGCTGTGCAGGCAGACTTGGCATTTCAACTGTGTGTGTGTGTGTGTCCGCGTGTGTTTGTGTGTGTGTGCGTCCATGCGTGCGTGTGTGTGTGTGTGTCTGTATCTGTGTTTATATATAGTTCATGTTTGTGAGAGTTTAATAACTTAATCGGGAAATGCAATATCCTCCAGTGATAATTATCTTGACACCCATGGTCTGATTACAAATATAATTGTAGTAATGAGGGTGGTCGTTTTTTTTTTCTCTCTCATTTCAACACAGGCTTAAAAATTTTAACTTTTTATGTATTTTCAGAGTGACATCCTGAAACCAAATCAAATTGTTTAGCAGAACAACAAATTGTACTAAAGCGATATTAGCATAGCGGATTGATGATCACTGTACATGTCAGTGTTTGACCTTTTGATTTGACCGGGATTAGCAGAAACATGCAAGAGCAGGAATTCCAGTGATTCAATCTAAATGGCGATCGTATCACCCTTCACACTCTACCACATTGTACAACCATACTGTATCTCAACAGTCTCATCTGTAAAAATCAAGACTATAACATTAATTTACACTCTAAAAGTGAATACTAAACTAATAAAGATAATGTCATTTTACTTTCTATAAGTATGCACACTCTTGTACTTCCTCTCACTGTTAACAGAGTGAGACAGAGCAGCGACTATTTTTATCCCATCTTAAGGCCTGGGGCAGCTATGTCAAAAGTCAATAAATGTGGTGACTCCATGCAGCAATCTCTAGCACTCTTAACTAAAATGATAAGAATAAATCATTAAAAAAAGAACCTACGGCCTAATACTGTATACAAATTCACTGTAACACAATTCAGGAGCTTTTCAGCAGACACTCTCGACATCACAGAATCCAGTACAAATGAAATTCACCCAGTGGACTAACAGTTGAATAACAAATGGGATGCCAGTGCCAGCCTTGTGGCCCAGACAAACTGAACATGCTCGACAGGATACTGTCGACAACGAAATCAAATTTACTCCATGTTAGCCATGGCTACAGTATATTACGCTCCGTGAGGTAGATCCATAATTTATTGACGTGCTACTTTGAAGATGTTAAGGTACTGACTGTGATTTGTTACGCTAATAAAAGGGAAGACATGTCTTTTCCCTGCCATCGTAACACATATAGTCACACTATATTTAATGCACTTGTACTAGAGATACAGTATTGTATGTACACATACAATCACCCCCCCCCCCTCTCTCTTTTTCATGGACCACTTGGCTTTGCAGTGGCAAAGATCTTGAACAAATTGAAAAAATGATTGGAATTGAAAGATGAGTTATGGCGATTGCAGTGCGCTCCCTTCTCAATATGGAGATGATGAGATCTGATTCTTTGAGGTCAGGTATATTAGCCACGTTGAGTGTCGGCCTCATTTGCCGCTGAGCGAGATGAGTGGTCATCAATTCTCAACTACAGTACAGGCATTTCCCTGGATAACTGCTGACACAAAATCAATGCAATAGGTATTAATATGTTGAGCTGCGTGGGTATTGCACTATTGCCACGGTAAATAGCAACTGATGTACCGCATGCTATAAACACTATACATCAATTAGTAGAGTAGACAATAGGAATGCATTTTGTTAAAGGCATAGTCCTTGATTTGGGGAGTGTGGCTCCCCAAACAACTTTGGGCCAGCTGTAAAGGCTAGAGTAGAAAACTGTGAGGCTATGTTGCTAGGGATTTGTACTAGCCGTGCAGTGTTCTGATGCAAGATGTGCTCTCAGAGTTTCAAACTGAGTTTATGCAACGTTGGGTTCCACCGTGAGGCTACTCCACACACACACACATTGGATAGTGTACTCTCCAATGAGAGCGTTCCTTTCTGCCTTCCCAATGCTTGCGTGTGTGAACCAATGCGAAGGGACTAAATGAGGTCAATGAAGCTAACAATCCTTCCAGCATTCTCCTCCCCTGAGTGTATTCCCTACGCTGCTGTCTGGTCCTCATGGTCAGCTATTATTTTGCCATTACGCTACCATTAGTGTAGATTTGCCGCACACATAAATGTAAACTACCCAACATAGTGTCTACCAGACAACAGCTCTGATCGCATTGGCGCTCACTAGAAGGAGGCAAAATGAGGGAAAATGGCATCTGGCTCTTGAATCTTACCGTGTCAGAGCAAGCTGGAGTGAGAAATCTCATTAACTAGGCTAAGACAGTACTTGTGATTGTATCAAGATGTATTAACTACAACAACTGTTATCTCTCTTTTATTCCAATTATATTAGCATCAGGGACAAACAGGGGGATTGTCTGGAAATATGCTTGTGCTACAATATTGGCATTTGTAATCATAAAACACATACATAGTTTGATATCTCTACATCTATCACACAATATTTATGTTAAACGTCAAACATAAGTGTTTAATATATGACATCCAAAATAATGTACTGTGGATTGACATGTGAAGAAAAATGGGGAAAAACAAACACGTGCATGCCTGATGCTTTACTTTGCAGATTAACATACTATGCTCTCTCTCACAGACCTTTTGTGTATTAAGAAAAGTTGCAAATAGACTAAGTTCAGTGTGTGTCTTGCTTATTCATTCTGAAAATGTAACAGTGCATTGGTGTCTGAAACATTTCTCCCACCAATGCCCATAAAACACCAATGCATTTTCATCAAATCCAACAGAGATTTGATAAAACAATTTGGAATATGTCAGAAATCATAAATGACAAGCTCTGTTGCCTTTTGACAGAGCGTTCATCATTTGCGCATAACACCAACATGGCACAACAACACGATTGCGGGCCCAGATTGGAATCGTTGCCATAGCAACAACTGATAAAGTGATCAGGGGAACATGGTGGGTTTCCAAACTGTCAGGAAAAAAAAAAAACTGTTCACACGCAACAACATGCACTGCAAAAGATTTTCTGAAATATACCTGGAGTCTCTAAACAAGCAAAAACACTTGTCAACACCTGGCCCAATACTATGTTTAATGCTGTTATAGAATGCACTATGTTTATCATCTCTGCTGTATCCAACTGGCTGCAGAAAATATAACAACACCATTTTCCCACAGGGAGGTATAACGTCTGCTTATATTATCTATTAACTACACTTTAAAATCATATTCCTATTTAATTACGATGCTGTTGTTACCCATACGTGCTATGAAATCCTATTGACAAACTATCGTGTCTTGACCAGCTAACCAAGGCAAGGCGGCATTAAATAAGTGATCCTCGCGGGACTTGCGTGCAAAAGTACTCCAGCCCCGGTAGCAGAGGGCATAGGAGGTAATTACCGGGCTCAGACCTGTTAAGGTCTGAGCCAAGTGGATCTGAACGCGATCCTTTCCTTGGGTGTGTGTTTTAATAGGAGCGTGGGGGATTGCGTGACACAGGCCCTCCCTTGGGGCCACAACAGCTCTCTCTCAGGCAGCTCTCGCACCTGCAGCGTCAAGATAGACTGTGCAGGTGTCAACTAATGAAGCACGCTATTGTGCATACAGAGACCGGGCACGCCGCAGCGGGCTGTGCTGAAAAATACATTAAAGCAAATTAAAAAAGGAAGAAAACAGAGCGTCTCGGACTCTGCAGCATACAGCATATGCCTCCCCTCTCAGGTCATTTTTACATGAATAATAAGGTGGGAAGAAGAACTTCAAGCTACAATTAAAGGTGTATTCCATCACAAGCACAAGTCCTCCTCTGGAAGCCGGCTAAAGCAGGACCAAAGGGAGCCACACTCCACCAGACAAGTCATTATTTCTCCAGCGTTCTCCCCACTCTATGGAATACATTAACTTTACAGTCTGGCGGTCTAAGCCACACTCCCTTCCCTCGCTTGTTTCTTTATAAAGGGATGCTTGCAATTAGAAGACAGGGAGAGACGAAGGTGCTCCGAATAGTTTCCAACCCCCGCGCAGAGATTGAGCGCCAGCCGAAAACAACCTCAGCTGGGCCCCTGGGGGCCCCCGGCAGTGTGTGAGGGAGAGGAGAGACTCTGATAGTGGCTGTCACTGCTGCTCATTGACTACACAAGACAGCAGAAAACAACTGCAAAGGCTTCCATCTCACCAAGTAAAAAGTCTGCAAGAAAAATAAAAGAAAAAGAAGAAGGGAAAAAAAAGGTGCAGATGGGTTTCCAATAGCGTTGGAGGGAGACACATCCTCCCTCTTTGTTGGCAGGGGAGAAAAAAAAAACACTGATACTTCCATCCTTCTTTGAGACACCCAAAATACATTGACGTTACTGGAGCCGGACAGTATCACCTCTCAGTAAATATCCTGTGCTGAGAAGCGGTATGAAATGCAGGTATCACGTAGTGCAATACATACTACAGTGCATGTTTGACTGGTGCAGAACTCCCACAGGATTGGTTAGATTTCTTCTTGCTTGTATGGCTTACTTTATAGTCCGACTAGGGACCATTACATCCATAATTACCTGCTTTGCATAATGTCATCGTGAACATTTTCCCCCGGATTTAACTTTTCGCTACATGATAATTAATTCTACGAAGATGTTCAGCCCCGGCTTGATGCCATGTAGGGCCATGTCACATGCATTTGGGACACTTGTTCACACCGTCTCATGAATATGCCTCACCTAAGCAAAAGTTGAATCACCGAATCATTGAAACACTGTGGGGGCGTATGCGTCATTATGGATCTCCTTGGTGAAAAGCTAGAGGAACGAGCCGGGTGGGAAGGGACTGTGGTACATTTGGCGCCTCGCTGATTTCAGGCTTATTGTCTTTAACTGTGATGCAAGCAATGATGGGGGGAGTGGGGGGCTCACAATTCCTTTGGTGTGCATTTAAATCACAGTCTCCACATGGAGAGCGCTGGTGAGATGGCGTCCTTCAAGCCCTGCTGGGCCTCCTGTCATCGTGAAATGGGAGCAGGAGATTAGGGGAGTGAGGGCTGTGGGAGGATGTGAAGCGGGGGGGTAAATACAGAAATCTGGTCTAATCCCATCTCATACAACCCGAGATACACTACACTCATAAGACTTTTCTCGCTCAGAGCTGAGCAAATCGAGAGAAATGCGTCCAATGTCAGTGGGACTCAATGAATAATGAAACATTGTTTGGAAAAGCGTGCTTGCCGGCATAAATAACCACGCCAACATTTTGTTTATAATAAGTAATAGGAAAATCCCCGCCTTACCCAGCAAAGTACGCTGTTAACTTTGGGGTTTTACTTCTAGAATATGAGAAGGAAAATAATGACCAGATGTAGTTCTAGCACATAACTGGGAAGACATTTGTTTCACTGTAGGAAGTATCAATATCATATAGCTCATTGAGTTTCACGGGACAAACTACAACCTAATGTTTGAAAAATAACTGAGGGAGCATATTAATGTAAATATACAGTATACTATAATTACATAAAACATACTTTGTTTGGAACACATATCCATGATTTTAATTCAAGGAACATTATGTCACGGCTCATCTTGGCACATATGGCACACAGTACTAGAATATACAGCATGTGTACTACAAGGTTATAATACATATTTCTTTGGTCTGGTCTAGCTTCTGTTGTATGTAAAACAAGCACCTTTCAGTTTTACAAAATGATACAGGAACAACATATACTGTTCACAATCTCTCTCGCGCTCTCTCTCTCTCTCTCTCTCTCTCTCTCTCTCTCCCTCTCTCTCTCTCTCTGCTCAGTAAATGCTACGGTTCACAAAGCCCCCACATTACTCGTACAAAGACATGTAAAAAGCATTCATTCAAAGTGGCCTCTGATGCAAGAGGAGCAGTGCTCCTCACAGGCCACTGTCACAGCTGTTACGCATGCCACATCAATATTGACCCCCCATCCCCCCTTCCCGCTCTCTGTTTTAGCATCACCCACTGCACACGCCTAAGCCAGGGAATGCATCTGCTTCATGGCGGCATAACCTCCCTCCACCCCCCACCCCCCGTCCTCCCAACCACCTTCCCCGTGGGGCTTCACGGCTCCGCTCCCTATCCCCTCACCCCCGACCCTGTTTCTCAAGGAACCTGACATCCAACACAGGGATTGAGACCTTTTCTCTGTTCTCCCGTAACAAGACACCGTGTTTTCCCTGAGCTGCGATCGGTGCCTTCTGTAAGCTCCCGTTCAACGTATGGCACACTTAAAGAGTACATTGTACTGTAGCTGCTGCACACGCTCTGAGTGGGAGCACGTTTCACCGGCTGCAGCCTACAGTGCTATAAATCGCCATGGCTCCCGGGACCACTTGAAGTGAAGTCAGCAGGATTGAGCCGTTGGGTTATTACGCTACTGTATGATTCAAATCAAACGTGCAAGCATCTGGATGCTTTGGCAATTTATGTTACAAATGCATGGAACACAGTCACGAGGTGGCATCTATTACTGTACGTAAGCGCCATCCGATATCGGTAAAACCCATTAACAAACGTACATTATATTATATCAACTGAGCGGGCAGTCGTCAAGGCAAAACACAAGTTATGTTTGCAAAAGACCGCAGTCTATGGGGCTGTGCTGCTAATACTGCCAAACGAGGTTGTGGATATTCCCGTAAGGATTGTTATTATTAAGATTCTTAGGTCCCTACGCGGCGGTGGGAAAAAACAACAAAATCCCTTTTCTTCTTATGAACGTGCCGCCCGAGAAGAGATAGCAGTGTGTGCCAGTGTGTTCCTCTCGACACAACAGGGATGACAGAAAGCTTCCTAGCTCCGTCAAGGCACAGGGTCCAGCCTCGGGTATTACAGTGCAGCCTGCCGCAGAGGAGATTCAGATCACAGCGGCGGATTTGCACATCTGAGCGGGCACATCTGTCCATTTACACCCGTATCTCAGTTCAGCCTCCCTCTGAACATCTTGCTCTCGTCCCTGCGTGCCGTTTGGTGATAATGATGTGAGCCGAGTGTGGCTTTTTATTTTTGCTTTTCCCCTGATGTCTGATTATTGAAGCGGGGAGCCAAAACGCCTTTGCTATAGCCTAAGACTGAGGTGACTCATAAGATAGACCACGTCTTGCTTACGTGCGCGTGTGTGTGTGTGCGTGTGTGTGTTAATTCTGACCAATTGTGTGTAACCCCTAAATGCCAAGGTCTGTGGGCTATTACTGTGTGCACGTGCGTGCACCTGCATGCTACTGTCTGCTACCTCTGCACGTCAGTGTGCTTGCAGGTAAGTGGACACTAGCAAGAGGAAGGTCGTGTGGCAGCGGCTGGAATTATGGTCAGGTCAGAGTTGCTCAGAAGCAGGAGCCATTACCGCTCCCATTACGCCTCCGGGGGGGGGGGGGGGGTTAGAGGCAGCCCGGGCCTCCAGTGGGAAACAGGTGTTTGTGTGTGTGGTGCCCGGTAATCATGTCTGTCTCTCACTTTATAACATGCTTCGTGTCCCTGTTGTTAAAGCAGTGTTTTGCCACTGCTGCCACCTTGATCCCCGAACCTGCCATTACTGTGCTCCTAACGACAGCACTTTAAAGGGAGACTGTGTGGGATTTGTTTACATGCACGTTGCACTGGGTCTCACCTTCCCACGACTTGCTACCCAACAGCAGCCAGCTAGCGGTAGAAACACTTTTTACAGCTTGATGTAAAATGACAACCCTCATTACCTTCATAACAGCTAACAGCTAACAACACTGCAATGCCATGTCATTTATAAAACACATATTCTGTATGTCGTATAAAATATAGATCATCATTAACATATCCTGAATCGATACAGTGTTTCACCACGTGATGCAAGCAGTTACAGATTACAATTGTAATGTGTACAAAATAACCTCTAGATTACAGTAAAGCGCAATTTACGCTTCTGCAGTATGTAGAATATAGACAGTATGCTCAAAATGGCGTACATTCGACGCAGAACCATGAATCAGCCTTAACAAATTCTCCAAGGTGGAATAATATAGTATATCATGACATATAAAACATATATAGGCGCAGTACTGGTGCCCCACACTAGATGGCAACTACTTAATCTACTTCTAAATGCATGCACATGACAGGCATTCAGTAGAGACACTTACGATGTGGAGCTTCAGGTAGTCGCCGAGGCCCGAGGAGCTGTCCACTCTCACAAGGACGGCATCTTTCAGGTTAGTGCTGAAGCCGATGGCTAGCCTGTCCGCCCGCGTGCTGGGTCGGTCATTCGGCGGCCATTTGTACGTGATCAGGCCTCCATCTCGCCCAAATATGTACGTTGTTCCCGCTACAAAAAACAAAATGGGGGGGGGGGGGGGGGGAG
>JAODTR010006429.1:0-13394 GCA_025399935.1 Amblyopsis rosae | reverse complement strand
CCCCCCCACGAGAGCAGAACGTTTTTACACAGCATTTGAGTATTCACTCCGTTAGGAGGACATTATTTGGCTTCCCATACACGGCTGAAGGAAGCACCCAACACACATCTCTTCCCTCAACAGTGCTGAGTGCGCAGACTTTCAAGCCTATTATGTGCACACCTCTTGATTCTGGCAAAGGGAAAATGAGGGGAGATGAGCGAGGCAGGTATTGTAGCACACCTCATTATTCTGTGCAATTACTCAATGTATTACTGCGAGTCCCTCGATGGGCCCGTGGAGAGTGTGCAGCCTACTTAGCCATCACAAACTTCACACGGCCCAGGTATGCTCGAGCATGCTGCGCAGGCACACCCTCTTCTGTGTCTCTTGCGCTTTAATAGGAGCCTCAAAGGCAAACGCAGCCTGAAGCATTATTGGCTAGCTCGTCCAGATATGCCCGTGTAGTGACCTCCACGCGGCCTATATTCCTGTCTTGCTGCCTCTTTGTCTTTAGCGGCCATTTAAAATGTTTGAACGTGACCCGGTTGATGGAAGTCAGTTCAAGAGTGCTTCTCATTACCTAGGCATTCACGGAGAAAAGCGACTCTCGGCGTTGTGATGGTAACAATATTCAAGTTGATAGTGAGAAATACATCCTTCTCCACCAATGAAGGCATAGGGACATTCAAAGCTCTAAATAGAGTCCGTCCATTCATAACAGCTATAAAGGCCTGGTCTTCTGTTTTGCTGCTCGCCGACCACTTCCACACTTCATCATTTTAGAGATGCCTCAATCAAATGAATGCCTGTTTCTTTCTAATTAGAATAACTTCATTACATTATTATCATTATGACTGTCACACAGAATATAGGGAAATGTGTGTGTCTGTGTTAATGTCTTTGGGGGGGAGGGGTAGTTATGAGAAACCTGAAATGAATGCAGCTGTCAGATTAGCATAAAAAACTGCTATATTCGTAAACAATTAAACTAGCAGTGGATAGGCTTGCGTGTGCTATATACATCTGCAATATGTGTGTGATAGCAAATGGAAAAGACAGAGGGAGAGGGCCATAAGAATGCAAGGAAGTGCATACATATTCAGAGAGGGGCAGAAAGTTAAACAGCCTTAGCCTGAACAATAGATTATAAATCATTGTGACTCCAGTTCCAATATTTTCTTGTAAACCATCTTACAAGAATATAAGACTATCAATAAATTTAGCATTTATTTATATAATTATGTTGTTTACTTCAGCCTGGCTTCCCATCACAGTATAGTGGTATAACCGCCTCACTTAATCCCCGGGTTCATTTTCCAATTGCATTCCCTCATTTTAGTCGATACACATTGTCAACCATTAGCGTGGTCCAATAGCATCATTAGTTGACAACAAGTAACAGTAACAAATGATATGGCGATGTACAAATCTATGATGAAATGTATGGCTTTCATAAAACATAGCTCCCGTTTGTAGAAAATTCGGCACAGTAAGCACAGAATATAAACAGTCTTAACAGAGTTAATGGACTCTTAATGGGTTTTGAGGCATGGCGACCGATCACAAGGAACCATACAATGTGTGTTTCCTCCAGGCATCCTTGAGAGGCTTTCGGGCTCTGCTAATGCAGATCTGATGTTATCCTCTTTATAGGCCGCTCTCCACTGCATGCAGTAGGGCCAGCACTGGACTTGTGGCGAGCTCCCTGAAGCTACCCTGGGCACTTGCCCTACCATGCTCCAGCTCATTATAATTAAGCTCTTTTAAACCATGTCAGTGCTGGTACTCACAGGCTCCTTCAGCAACCAAGTACCCTCCTTATCTATTCATACAATGACATACACATTCTCCCGCTGACAGCCGATTTACTGTGCATGTGACATGTGAAAAACACGTATAATGACCATTATGGAGGTACTTGGTGGTGTGGGAGTAATGGTGTGGGGCAGGTTTTTGCCAAATGTCAGGACTCTAAATGTCAAAGAAATAAGAAAATATACCGTATGTATGTAATGCTGGTTAACTGTTACTCCCCTCCCGGGGGGGGGGGGTTGTAGGGAATGGTGTGAGCCTAGAAGCTCCGCAGGGGATGGGGTAGTGATGCGTGCAACCACACGTGGTATACATATTCGCTCCCAACAGTATCCCAACAACGTGCTTCCATAATGCAGGTTTCTACCACAGGGGAGATTCCGAACAGAATTCGAGGAATTCACCTCGGAAGGAGAAGTGATTCGCCGAGCGCAGATAAGAAGAATGTGTGGGTATGGGCCGTCGGAAATCCAAAAAGTGTGTGCGACTTTTGGAAAACTCCTTAAAGGACTTCTGAGGATTACGCAGAGTTACGCGGCGAAGCATTGCTAATGCTCACCTACGCAGTGGTGTGAAATCACCCATGGACACGTGTACATGCTGCAGTGCCCGTGGTAGTGGCGGCAATTATCCGCTGGCTCTGTGCTCCGTGTTTGCACACTCTCTCTCGGGATGTCGACGCTGATATGGATCTATTGTCGTCATTAGATACAGTACTGTCCCTGGAAGGACTGGCCTGTTTGTCCTCCCTCTTATTTGACGACACTTTCCCTTTTATTCCCAAATCCCCCTCTCTAATAAAAGTACACATGAAAGGAGAGACAGGACAATGACGCCAACAGAAGAGAGTGCTTTGCTCAGCGTTATGTAGCCAACCTCTGAAAGACACGAGTTAATTAGGGCGCAAATAGACAGTATTGCTTCAAATACTCACCACCTGTCTGCATGTAACACTGCAGTGTATTACCCCAGGACAGAACACTGGACATGGGGAAGTGTACATTTAACATGTAATGCTTCAGTGTCTGCCTTAACTGACATTTCCACGCTGACATAGCGTAAAATAACCCACTACGTTGTGATGGTATGTTTGCCTAATGGTATGATGGAATAATGGCCTGGCAGTATTAGTGTCCATTGCCAGTTTCCAGCTGGCTATTTTTGTGCTGCCATGTCAGTTACTGTCTCTAATCCATCTTGGACACTACTGCTCTCCATGCACACTGCCTGGTTCTCCACCCGGATGCTGTAAAGTCCTGTGTTTTTGGTGTTGCTCTTGTATCGCTACTGTAGTTTTACTAGTACACAGCAAAATAGCAGATTCAGAGCAAACGTGACATACTGTATAAATTTAAGTTTCAATATTAAGCAGTGCATGAACACATCTCTCAAGTTAGATAGGTTTCAAGCATCCCTCCATGTATTTAGTTAGACAGGAGCATTGTGTCTGGTGGTGTGACAGAACCATTGGTTTGGGCTGATGTTGGCAAGTCTACAAACATATGGGTAGCTAGAGGAAAAGGTAGAGAATAGTGTGATAAGAACTAGGGATGCACCCGATCGATTGGCAGGAGATCGGAATCGGCCAATTTCCTTTCAACATACGAAATCGGTGGTAGTCCGAATTTCCATTCTAATGGAAGATACGGAAAACCGACCTATGTTTACGTGGCTGTCAATTCACCATTCATTTCGCATTTTCTTGATTCCATGTTTTTACCTGGATTAAAAATGCATCTTAAATTCATGAATAATATAGAAAATTTGTCTATTTTATGGGAATAGTATCGGCAAAAAAACTAAACAGAATGGTGCATCACTAATAAGTACAATGAATGAATAGAGACAGACAGATGCAAGCCACTCAACCTGTGTGTGGGAGTGGTAAGAAGATTCATTTTTTGTAATGCACTGGTTTTGACCACAAACATATTCCCAGTGTTCCTTTAGAGAGAATATTGGCAGGGGTGTCAATTAGATGTTGCAGGGAAACTGGTACTGTGTTATGTATAAAGGCCTATCCACCTGGCTAAACTATTAAACGACAATGCGATAATCTTGCATTAACCCTCTTTATGGTGTCAGGGATCATCTAGGTAAACGTTGCCAGATCAAACACTGTGTTCTCATTAAAGATGCGATGGCAGTCCTGGGGCTATCCTGCACACTGGTCAGTACATTGGCCAATGCATAGTGTGTGATTGAGCACTGCACTTCCCTTCCAAACATGGTCCACGGCGCACTGCACCGCTAATAGCTTTGGCACCTGCGTGCCTCCGTTCATTTCTGCTACCACTTAATGGAGCTTTAGCTTGAAGCAAACTAGCCTATTAGCATGTTAAATATTCTGTACACTGTAATATACACAGAAGCTGATGCGTAGGGGCAGAATAGCCAACAACCTGTGTGTGTGTGTGTGTGTGTGTGTGTGTGTGTGCGTGTGTGTGTGCGTGTGTGTGTGCGTGTGTGTGTGCGTGTGTGTGTGTGTGTGCGTGTCACTTTAAATCTCGGTTAAGGTCAGGCCCACAGACTGTCTTTCCTCTGACCTCCAACGCTGCCCTCTTAACGAGCCTCGTATTACCGCCGCTGCCGAGAAACTGGGGAGGAATCCAATCATAATCACATAGCGGTGATGGAAATATGAAAATGAGAGATGACATTATGGATCTGCTTTCTGTTGCCACCTCCACTTTCATTACTGTCTATCTGATGCCAAGGATTCCTGTAAATGATCATATGTTTGTCTACAGAAATAGATCACTCAAGATGTTCTCGCCGGCAGTGTTCCTATCGTTCTTGTTTTTTGTATTCATGATCACTGCAATTATCTCTTGGATGTAAGTCATGACAAATGTTAACATTCCGTCAATGAACAGCATTCTTATACTGGTTTTCATCAATTGCAAATGTCAGTTTTAAACCTCATATACTGCATAGTTGTAATTTGAGACAAAGCTATCTGCAAAACAGGATCATTTATTTATCGCATACTCAGAGAGTAGAACAAATTCTACTAAACAGTGTGCAGTGTGGGCCTGACAATTATAACAAGTATAGCAGCAATGCAAATAATATGTATTTGAGGGCATTTTGCCCCGAGGCCACCCGTGGGAGAACTACAATTAAAACACGCTTAATAACGTCTATTGGATTACCATTTCTGTTTCCAGAGAAATCATTACCGGGATTGATGAGGGCACTATCCAATCAAATGCTATCTTATCTGGTGGAAGAGCTATCTCCACTCAATATCGCTGAAGATTCACTACCTAGGAGGGAAAATTGTGAGTCAAAGTAATCAATTAATTCCCCCCTCCTGCACTATCCTTTGTGGCTGTATTTCACCACTGAATGGCTTCGCAATGAAGGCGATGAGGTAGTTAACGAACATTCCTTGCAGCAATAGGCTTTGGTTATGGGCGAAGCCGCCCCTAAACATGGCTAATTAATTATCTCTTCTGCTGCGTGACGCGGTAGCGATTCCATACAGTGGCTTGAACCACAGAGGGAGGGTGGGGGTAAGGGCACTTTTCACATGTCCTCCCTAAGTAATTAAGTGATGCATCACACCCGTGATCAAAAATACTAATGTCAAAAGCCTGATATCAATTTGCGAGATGTAGGGGATCCGGCTGGATTTGCTAAAATCGTACTCTATAGGTTTGTTAATACCACACCACACGATTATTACTGACCCTTCAATGCAGAAAAAAACAAAATCTGAGTGGGTATTTTGTGCCTTGACCAAACATGTGCAACATATTTTCATATTCATTTCAGCAGCCAAATTTGACTATAGGCTATATAATATAGGATATGTGGCTTTGGTCACGCTTCAAATTACAGGTCGTCAGTAATTTCGGGAAATTGCTGAGGAGAACAGTATACCGGGAAATTATGACATTATGAAGTATTGTGAATTCAAGTAATAATTACCACTAATATAGCAGTATTGAATTAAAGTCAAGATAATATGAATATGTATTTTATTGTAAAGTAGAGGTTTATGTTAAGGACCATTATTATCTATGCATGTGTAATCGTCCAACAAGCCAACAGTAGCTATAAAAATACTTTGAATATAGTGTTAAGATGTGGACAACATACAGTAGACGTCTGGTTTCAACAGCAGTGTGTCTCCTATTCTACAGCATATTTAGAATTGTGAGAGCTTTGTAATATGTCTACCAAATTCATCAAACCAACCAGAGAAAATGGTTGCCATTAACAAGAGGAGGAATGAGTAAAACTGTGACTTGAGTACATTTTGACGTGACATGTTTACATTACTCAACTTCTCCCACAGTATACCTCTGGTGAAGCACGTCATTTCCATGGTAAATGAGAGGATGTTCTCTGTCACGTTGATTTTAATGAAAATATTTAAATTGAAAATATGACCAGAAAAGCATTTTCTCTCATATGTCACACGTGCACGTAAACATGATCTGCATAAGTAGTTATCTCCTTGAAGAAAGTCTGCATTGTTTTTCAACATTTCCCACAAAGCTACAAAAGCTATGAAGCAACAGATGATATTGTTTCCTTACTCTGTATTCACATCACTGTTATCCAAGCTTCTGTTGATACATGTTCCTTCACTGCATCGGTTGACTGGAGCAGCGCTGAGCTCGTTGCAAACACCTACAAAGCCAGGGCCTTAACTCAAAGTGGAGCGGGGAGTGGCTGCCATACCGTGGGCTGGCTTAATATGTCTAAGCATATCGGCATGTATACAACACAGTCAATATAAACCTTTACAGCTCACTGCCCAGACACTTCATCTCCAGCGGTAGCCCGGGAGCCATCCATTTACTTTCACTATTTGGAAATGCAAAGTTAAGCATAAGTGATCCACCCAGTTTAACAGCATTATGCTTATAACAATTTCACATCTTTCAACCGAGGGTTGCTCATACGCTTTGCAATCGATAAAGAATAAGAAACATAAAGCCTGGAGTAATGTTCCCATTAGCCCGTTAACAACATATACAGAAGCTTGGACAGCACAGTTACAGTACTAGTGCCATTTAAGACAATGTTGATAAAATACCACTTGGAATACATAACCTGCTCTACTGTATATCTCTTTGTGCATTGTGTGTGTATTGTGTCTGTGTCACTGTCTCGTCCCTCTTTTGCAAAGTGGATTTAATTCAATTAGCCAGAGACTAAGTGGGCTATGGCATCCTGTCCCACAGTTTGGTTGTGTTAACGGGCGGGGAGGTGCAGTCTACAGAACGATAGGAGCAGCAGAATACAGCAGAGGAGAAAACACTGCAGCGGTGGAGTTAATCATCGGGGCGGTCACGTTATGGAAAAGATTGTGCGCAAAGAAAGTACGCTGTTTAGAAATGGAATGAGAGACGGGACTGCATTTTTAATAGCACGTCTTCATACAATCATGAAGCTTTTAAATGCCCTTATATGTTTATACATTCCAACTGCCATTTTGGACCGCTTTTTCTCCCAGCAATTGAACATTCTGTTGCAGATGGTGTACTTTTATTCATTACATACCCTGACTTTATTGGATATAAGCCTGGGAGTGGGCAGATAGGTCAGATATGATTGGTTGCCATGCATAAAAGATGTCACATCTGGGGCCAGATGTGTTTTACATAATACAGACTTCAGATTTCAAATGTAGCCTGTCCCTTTTAGGTCCCTTCAGAGCTGAACTCAGAGCTGACCTGGCAAAACCACATTACATGAGCGAAAAGCTTTTAAATGGATGTTATATGGAGTAGGACAACAAAAGAAGAACACGGTACAACAGTACCCCCCCACTACACACACACACTTCTTAAGAGATAAGTCTTCACCCCACCATGGCCAGGCCTGGGGGCGCTCACACAATCCTTCTCCCCCTGCTTCATGGCAGGGGACCATCAATTCATGGCCGAGGTAAAAGTCCTGCCCGCTGGGCTTGTAACATTACGGCATGAATGCTCAGTCGACCACTGTCATTCAGACACCCCCCCCCCCCTTCCTCCGCCATGCTTACTTCCCCTAAGCTCTAAGTGATACATGAGCCCTGCCCGTAGAGCAGAATGGCCCATCCTGGCAGAGCTGACAGGACCCAGTGTCTTAATAGAGGAAAACACCAAACGGGGGCTTTGTTACCCTCACCAGCTGCATATCTGTGTCTCTGCATCCCCAGCCAACGGCCTTGGCACCGATAGAGGTGTTCTCACAGTATCGACAGCTCCTAATTTACTCTCTCATCATCGCTCGCTTCATTTGCCCCTCAGACACAATCCTTCCCTTCTCTCCGGCTAAGGTCAGCCATTTTGTTTGCTGGCTATTTGTTGATGCGCTCCTTGGGCAGAAAAAGAAAAACGTTGATTGGTGTTCGCATAGCAAAGTGTGCCTCATACATAAAGCATCTCCTCAATCCTCTGCTTATTGCTTATTCATTTCCAGTTTAGACTGATCGCGTGTCACCACACATTAGAGTATCGGTTACTGTGCAATCTTCTAGCATGAATCAAACATCACAGCCTTGCAGCTAGAGCTCTCCAGAAGCAATTGTTGTCTTCATTGGGAAGTCAGCAGATGTGTTGAATGACTGACTGGTGTTCTAATTACTGAGAAAGACAAGTGCGGGGGATAATAACACAGAGGAAGGAACTGAGAAAACAGAGTGTAGGGCCAGAGCTGTGAGCCGAGGCCAGAGAAAACTACATATGGAGCCTGTGTTTGTGCCTGCGTCAGCACAAACGCAGCCCTCACCAGAAGCTGATTTAAGATCGACAATGCTCTACTACACTTCACTAAATATGTTCCAGTATTAGCTCGACAAGAGTGCTTTTGTTATTAAAGCACTGTATCTAGACCTCTATCATTACATCATGGCTGACCAGCATCCCCTATAAATGATTTAATGCCACAGAAAATATACACTGCATACTGTACCTCTCCACTCACACACATCTAACCAAATCCCGCTGGATTAAAGCAATATACAGTGGCTTTGCTCAATATCTAACCTATTCTCTATAGTATAATATACTATGCTACTGTGCAATACTTTTGTCTTTCCCAAGCTGTCATAAGTCAACATTTTACTGACAAAAAGCAAAAGGTAAAGCAATTTGCACACAAGGTCTAATATTAGTGGTTAACTACAGTATAGTGCCAGGGTCAGTTTGGTTGGGTTTTATTTATTCTACATTCAGGGACAACGGTTATTTCAACAGAACAAATGGGTATTCTGTTAAATTGGTTTCCTCTGCAACACATTTGTCATACAAATTGACAAAATCCAGCCACTATTTGTGTCCTGCATACATTTGTTTGTCAGTGTATAGTTCCTCATATCCCATATTAATAGCATCTGAAAAAGGGTGTTTGATTAACGACAGCGAATTCACTTTTAGTTCTCACTTCTGTAATCCATTGCCAGGGGACAAGAATCATGCCTTGGCCTTAATTGCGGGATTAAACATCTGCTTTGCCTCAGTCACCTCACTTTGTACTTAATCCCTTGCTAAGTGGTGTGATGTTATTTAATTAGGGCGATATCATGTGACACAATGCAACAACAACAAAAACTGGAAAACTATCAAGTAAAGTAAAACATGTACATCCTGTAGTGTGTCTGTTATCTTTGTGTGTGTTTCCCTGTGCTGGCGGGTTAGGAGCGTATGCTTGTGAGTTGCGTGTGTGGATGTAGCGAAGTGTGAAAGTTACTTGTTGTCATGCTGCACAACTCCCGCCTCCACGATTTATATATATATGGCACCGCTCGCTCTCTGTGCGCACCGTGTAAGCAGGCACTGGAAGAGGAACTGCTCTCTCATCTCATACCTATGCCACATGCATCCTAAAAATAAATATATAACTCAAAAGCGTGTGGGCATACTTTACATTTCTACACTACGCTGCAGAATACATGCTAATATTAGCTTGTGCTTAGGTCTTAACCATGCCCATGTTTTTATCAGTCCGTGCCAGCAGCACGAGGCTGATGGAGGGAGAGACGAGGAAGGTGAAATCCTACACAATCCTATTAGACTGGATTAGCAACAGCATTTCTGTATGTTGCCACTCGTGTGCCGATAAGTAAACTGCAAGAAGAGGGTGACAATGACATAACTGCTTTTTATCAGGCACCGTACCTTTTAAATTAATTAATGAATGACGTAAGTGGTATGCTTGTGTTCTATTTCTGGTGACAAAGTGGTTATGACCGGAACCTATGCAAGACAAAGCAAGCCAGTAAGTGGGTTGGCCATAAACAGCCAGCACCTCTCCAGAGCAGGTCAACCAGCAAGGCTGTTAGTCCTAAATCAGATGTGTGAAATTTAAGCAGAAACTCAGCATCGATCGCATGATCAATGGCAATCATACATTTTAGTCTTAGCAAGCTGGATGCCACAGAAACCCATCCACTCTCTTCTCCCCTGTGGATGGATACTTTTGGGTAGGAAAGGCAGGCAGATTCCTTCCCCTATCTATTGCTTCTCCTCTTCTGACCTTTCCCATAACCAATTAGTTCATCACTTTGGGCTAGCATAGCTATGCTAAAACTGTGTCCGCACACGGATATTTTACAACTCACAAATTAACTTCATTTTTTCGTAAAGGCCATTTCAAATTCTGCCCACGCATATTTTGCTGATACAAATGAACCTTTATCCCCCCCATACTCTAATATTACATTTGCATATACAACAGCTTATCCTTCCTCAACTGACAGTAAAATAGCGTGCCAATCTGTGCTTTGCCAAAATATCATATTATTCAAAGGCCGATAACAAGGGAGACTGAGAGTGTCTGTGAACTCTGTATGTGGGTGCGTGTGTTTGCATTTGTGTGTAGACTAAAGCAGTGTGCACCTGTGCATTGGCAGGCTTGACTAGCACAGGGGATTGTGCTCGCCTGGTTTCTCTCAGGGAATTCAATGCATTTGGACACTGAATGCTGGCTTCAGCAAACATTCTTGATCTTCTTTTTATTCATTTCATGCCCTTGTTGCCTGCGCTGTTCCTGGAGAGCCAAATCAGTGGATCGTCAACTATGGAGAGGTTTTTGTACCCTGCGATTAGCAACTCTCATACCTTGGCAATCAGCACAATGGTGGCACCTCTAGTTACCCCCCTCCATCCTAAATCACAACACTGGTGTGTGAGCTGTCCTGTGTTCTGTATGTGAGAGGGCCATAGTTCTGTCACATTATCCAACCATGAACAATGACAATTATTTAAAGTACAGTAGCACGCTCGTGCGCACACATGAACACACATATGCTAATATTTTATGCTACATGAAAAGCATATTGTCTCCAGCTGTTGATTTTAACTGCCGTTGCTTTGCCCTGTCGGCATGTAAAAAACAAATATGGACACAGAGTCTGTGACATCACCCATTGGTTTCTGAAGGGTGTTTTGAAGCTACATGAGTCTAGGATCACGGGCGCTAGTTTTGGAGTTGTTCAGTACATGAATGGGTCATCATGTGAGGGTCCGTAATTGGATGGAATTATTCTTTAAGTCTTAATATGATAGCATAACAATAATTTCTACAACTGAGCAATATTCACACTCACTAGAAGAAGTAAAAATAGCTAATGAGACCAAACCTCTTCTTTGACAGAAAGAGAGCTAGCGAGAGAGAAAGAAAAATCTTTCTGTCTAAACATCTATCGATCAGATGTCGTCGTCAATAATTACAAATCAAGTATGCAGGCAAATTGTCATGTCAATGGCAACTATTTCTGTTCCGCCTTGCTGCAGATGCCACAGTGAGGAGAGAAAGGTAGGGAGACAAGCAGCACCATATCAATGATATGAAGACACTGTCTATTTTAACAGATTAAGTGCTCCTTGACGCCCCGAGTCAAATGAGTGCTCCTCCGCCTCTCTTATGTGTACCCAATGACTCCCCAAAACTCTCCTGCCCAACTGGACTTAGTCTTAGTCAGCTGACTCCTCTGTGCCCACCGCCATAACCCCACAAACCACTGACAACCCAATCTGCTTGAATGGGGAAAGAATGGGGGCTGGGATTGGGGGTATGCGAGGGGCACAGAGGTATAGAATGAAACAAGGGATTGAGTGTGAACCTTACACACGGGTTTACACAGCTATCACTCCCACTTAAAAAGAAATGAAAGCAAACAAATAGAAAAGCATGTACACCCACAGATCAGATACCGGGGAGCGAGATGAAACGAGTGCAGTCCTCACTCTGTTGTCCCCGGGTCAATAACGGCTCTGGACTCCCTCTGGAGCACTGGAGACACGTATCCAGATCCTTATCGGGGCAGCTATCATGCCTGTCGCCTTGGCAGAGACACAGATACTGTCATCTTTCACACTATCTCAGAATGGCATCGGCCGAGGGTACATGGGAGTAATTATATTATACAACCCAGAACACACCGCATCCGGGCAACATGGGGGACCGTCAGCCCTCCCTCCCTCTCCTGCTCCGTCTCTCTCCAGTCTTCCAGCATCTTCTTCCGGGGGGGGGGGGGGGTTCTGTTTTTTAATCCCTGGCCCCCACAATTGCTCTCTGCTAAAACCGTGGAAAACGAGATGTAGTCCGTGCGATCATTAGCACAGAACGCAGGCAACATTTAAATTAATTGTAATCGCCTAAATTGCTTTGCCGACTTTGATAAAAGCACCACAACTACTGTTTGTATTTATTTATATTAAAGCCATCTAAGCAGGGCTCAATAAAGCATACTGTGATGTCAATTGCTACAAATATAATTGTGGCAAAATGCCCATGGCTAAAACCACGGCATATGGTAATATTGTAATACACTACATGCCAACCACACATTCCAACTATGCTAACAGGGTAAGAAAGCAAATGTGGTGTAGGGCTTCTGTACAACCAGTAGGAAAAGAGTTGTAAAACAATGGTAGTGCTTATACCCTCATCTCCCTTGTGTGTGTATTTTTATAACCAGCAAATCTCTCTTTTTGCATCTACAGAAACTCTAGTCTATAATATTCATAGCCCACAATTCACAGGCAGGGACTGTATGTTGAGCGTCATGAATCACTGCACAATTCAAATAATTGGGCGTGGTTGTGATTCACTGGGCTGGATCCAGCCTACATCAAATCCCCATTCATTCTGTTTATGTTGTTTCCCCCTGAAATGCTTCAAGTTCCCCTTCCGTGTTTAGCAGCAGTAAGCTAGTTACATCATTTAGATAGTGTCACATCGAGACAGAAAATTACATTTTATCCTATTAATTATATCCTCTACCACGCACATGGAGCAGAAACATATCCTTCATCTCTGGGAAGGAAGTATATTAGATCTGAGAGGCATCCCATGATGGATGCGTTGTCTGCTCCTCTGACTTGATACTGTCTGAACCTCATTACTGTGGAGCTCTCGACAAACAATGCATCACACAGCAACTCTATTTCATACGTCCTGACCATGGTCATTCTCTTTGTTTTGCTTTCTCTCTCACATAAATCATGGAACGACACCCTAGCCCAACCCAAAGAAATTAATAGCATTTTATGTTATTATATTACATACAATTACGTATGAAAAATCGACTTAAACTACTTAACCGGACATTGTGTCCAACTATGTACAGTATAGAACAGCACCCCTCCCCA
>JAODTR010006428.1:0-10802 GCA_025399935.1 Amblyopsis rosae | reverse complement strand
ATGGCAGCAGTCACTATCGGTGTATGAATGTGTGTGTGACTCTGTGAATGTCAGGCAAAATACTGTAAAGCGCTTTGGATAAAAGCGCTATATAAATGCGCCCATTTACCATTTAATGATTTAACTACTGAAGTCGTTGGGCACCACCTCTGACAAATTAATTTATATGGAGAGTTTCCAGGCTGATGTTCAGAGTCGATTACATGGGACGGTCACATGTTATGCTATCATGATGGTATCTTACCTGTGAGCCATATGGTACACCCCCTAAAGCCACCTTTTGTGCCTACCACCTGTCCTCTCTTGGTACGGCTGACATGGTGAGCCTGGTACACAACATTGGTGGATCTGTTGAGGTCCTGAAGGAGAGAAGACATGCATTCAAATACGGCCAAAATGATTAAGGACATTTGTTTCTGTAGCCAGGTATGACCACACTGATTGGCAAGTTGTTAAGACTCTGCATAAGTCGTTTGTCCCGCAGGGGATGCCAACACATGTCAATCAGATCAGTAGATGGTGACGATGACCGCCTTCAAGAAGACCTATGTGGTTTTCCAAGCATGCGCACATAATGCTTTCAGCACTGCTCATTGGCCGGTGTTTCTTTACCCAGCTTTTGAATGATTGACTGAAAATATTGCATGCTAAGCAAAAATAGCTTGCAAAATCAGGATGGTCTTTTCTAGTGATGATTGACAAGTAATATACAGTAATGGTTTCATGCAGTTTCAAGCCAGTTTAGGCCTGACCTGAAGATACCTTTACCAATGATTGCAACAACATAAAATGTAATCCTCAAACACCATTGAGAACATTCCCATTAAATCAGTTAAACGCAAATCCTCAGTAACACTGTGACTTTAGACAGGGTGAGGTTAATGCAACATAGAGCTACATTGAGTTGTAGATGGAGGGGGTTGAGGTCTGGAGGAGGGAGGTACACTGGAGAAGTTAACGGACTGGGAGGGAGGGAGTAGACTGGACAAAGTGTCCAGTGTGTTGCCTGCAGCCCAGCCCAGATGATGTGGCACAAATTATGCCCCACACGCCTGTGCACCCACTCCATGCTTTCCTCCCACATTCATCCCATACATTTGACTCTCCCTTCACCATCCCTTCTCCCCACAAGCCATCGTGTGCACGCGCGCACACACACACACACACACAAGCCCCTGTTATGTGTTAGCACACTAGCCCCTTCCACCCTTTAACAGCATGCACTTAACTGAACATTCACTCTGTTACACACATGCACAAAGTCTCAAGCCAACTGGAATTAAGCATGTTTGTAGGACCCATTTATCATTGAATTGCATCTGAAGGCTTAGCACGCACAATGGCATGACAACTAACTGGTATTAGGCATAACATAATGTGAATGTCAAGTTCAAACAGTTAACATTCTATTTTAATTATATTCTGTCTAAAATAAACAGATGTTATGCAAGACTGCTGTTTAGGCCTATAGGTTTTTAGTTACTTGTTGGTTGGAGTGCAACTAAAACAAACGCTGTGGGTTATATATATGGAAGTTAAATTATAACTGTTCCTCCATTTTCAGCATTACGTTTTCAAGGTTTAAAATTTCCAATGGCATTACAACAGTATTTTACCATTGTGGCAATGACACCAGGTAAGCTATAAAGTGACAAATCAGAAAACACCTGGGCTATGATTATGATGACCATAATAATTAATATTTAACAAAAAACATAACGATGATTATAGCCAAGCCACACGAAACACTTAACAAAGTAGTGCATAGGGCACACCTGACGGAATCTGATATGTAGATGCCGGTATATTGAATTAAAAGCTTCAAAAACATGTTAAGGAGGTATATGTTATCGACATATAACTCGCTTTATAGGGCTAAAGCATTTACAGGCTACCTCCTAAACTTAGTCACTGCTGACTGTTGCCTAATCTTTCTTACCCATAACATATATTCAATGATTGCATCGGAAATTATTGAGAAACATATAACCGGTATGGTCTCTGACATGGTTACAGAATTCCGAGTTATGTTGCAAAAAACTATGTATCTAGTTTTAATTATGTAGGCTTTGTCGCTGTTTAATTTACCAAAGATAGGCATTTTCATCATAGCATACAAGTGATCATCTTGGCACTGTTAACAGTCGATAAAAAATAAGAAAAAAGTCTAGACTAACTGGCGTATAGGCAATGTTAATCTGATGGCAAATAATCGTCTCGTAATGTTCTTACATAATAGCTCAATCACTTACGGTTCGAAGCTTTTTCACTCCAGACATTTTGCTGTAGCGTAAACCCAACAGACTAGTGAACCTCGCAAAGACCGCTCGATGAACTGTACTTTGGCGATAGACTACTCATATTAATACAAGTTGTAAAATAACTTCCAAGACACGTAGCATTCTTCAAACCCAGCCTCTATTCCGCCTCCGGTGTCTAAAATCTGCATATTGCTGAATACCAACCAATACTTTGAGATCACGACATCACTGGGCTGAGCTTGGGATGAGCTTCGGAACCAGCTAGCTTTAGTAAGTGATTGGTAACACTAAACAGCGAGTAACATATGCCAATACAGAAACTTTTGTTATGATGTGTAGGATACGTTAGATTACGGGGCGGGACGGGAAGGGGGCTGCTATAAACATTACAAATCTAGGATACAATAAAAATTAATCCATGGTAGGACTATTTCACACAAAAATAAATTTAGCCCATGGATGCTGACATTGATGCTTTATTTGGAAGTTATACAAGAATTGTTGCAAATAATACATATAAAATCGTCATAATACTTTTAGTTTCAATACTGCTTTGTTTTGTCATTAGAAAATTGTTACATTTTAAATCAAATATAATACAATGTATCTGGAATGCCTAGGCTGGCTCTTTGGTTATAATCAGACAAACCAGGGTTTACTCTGGTGTGCATGTTCTTCTTGAATTATTTAAATCACAGTGATAATATATTAATATTTATTATAATAATAACAACAATAATAATTAGAAGAGAGGAATTTTGGAGGAAGGAAAATGCATTTTCATCCATATTCCAATAGAATATTTGTTTTTTTACTTGACTTTAAACTCTCGTTATAGATCTTGCATTACATAGAATCTGGGAACAAGCGGCACTCTTTCTCGAAGTCACAGCCTTGAAGTAGCCCTCTGTAGTGCTCTCGGACATCTTGGTATAGCGGGAAAGAGGCCTGAGCTGAGGGCATACCAGGGAAAGCCACAGGCTGTTCATTGAGCAGTGGCTGTACTCTCAGGCCATCTTCACAGTCATACAGAACAAACAGCAGGTTCGCTGTGTAGGGTAAAAACCGGCTTGTACGGAAGGAACGCTGCTCCTGCATCGCATAGTTGGTGGATGTTAAGCGAATGCTGTCCTCAAAAAAGCCCAGAAGGGTTAACAGGGGCAGGATGGTTTCTGCGTGGCCAATCTGAATTGTCACAGCTTCAGTCACTGTGTTGGTCGACCTGCGGTACAACGGCGGTAGAATGGATGTTTCAGAATCTGAACCAGGGCCCGTATTCATAAAGATTCTAAGAATCCTCTCAGAAAACTCTTAATTTAACTTAAAAACTTTTACGTAGGAGTCTTATCTTAAGAGCGATTAGGGACTGATCTGAGAGCAACTCTGAGCAAGGAAAAGACAAAAACTTTCATCTTAGTGAGGAGGCAGGGTTGACCCCGTTGCTATGTATGACACAATCTTTTGAAGACTCTGATTGGTTGGTTGTCCAAGAAGGAAAAAAATTGTGATTTTAAGTATAGGTTCATTCTAAGCCTTCACTTTGGAAATTACATGCATTATATTTCCTATTTGGCCGTTCACACACACAGGGACAGGTGGCGAGACAATTGAATTAATGGTATCAAACAAGAATTTGGGGTTTTTCTTATTTGAGGATTATAGCTGAGTGAAATATTTCGATCTAGCACTTTCCAGCAGTTCATTTAAGGAAGCTGTTATTTCCCTAAGATAAAGCCTATAAGTTTAGTTGATTTCTACAAGTGCTCTATTTTTCGACGTTTACTTCTACATCTCTGGATGGATTTATTTATCCAAGGGCAATACTTTTTAAGAGAGACTATGTTTGATTTCATAGGTGCCACTTCATCTAAAATTGCTAGACAGTGACTGCTGAAAGACTGAGCATACAAATTATCTACAGGAATAACTATAAGCCTTCATGATATCAACACACATGCATTGTCTTACAAAGCTAGCTATCATCTCGCAAGTCAAACATCACTGATGATAGATGACGTCGGAGTACCATGACAGATTAAAACATTATTGGTGACGTCGCACATTTGAAAAGTGAAGTGTGTTGTTTGATCAATAGACAAATAGTAGCTTAAATAAATTGGATGAAGTTGAACTTACTTTAGAAGGGCACACTCCAGGCTTGTTTTACGCTGAATTTGACGAGTTCAGATTGACTGCTCTGTCTCATTGAGCTTCGTTAAGTTTTAATAGCCTACACGTCATTCTGGAAGAGGATCGCTTGCTAAAAGAAATAGGCTACATACAAATTACCTGTTTTTGGTATCTTATAATTTTCCGCTTCCTCTTTAATTATTTGTGTCTTATGTCTGCTTGTATGTTTATTATCCATTGTTGCATTTCCCGCTCCCTTGAAATTTAACAGGCTACTGGTAAAATTATTTTGCTATGCAGTACGCATGTCATATCATCACATCCCAGAATTCCACTGGATGTCATGTTCTGCTGTCCATCTCCGTGTTTCCCGTGTTCCAGGTCTTGCCCATGTTGATTGTTAGTGATTTCACCTGCCACTCATTGTCCGTGCCCAATGGTCTGTCTTGTGATCTTGTATGTAAGACAGTGTACAGTAGTGTGTTCTGTAGTGTTTTGCGATTTATCATTTGATGTCAGCCCTTTGTGTTGTCTGCACCTGACTGTTTGCTTGAGTAAAAACCCTGAACCCAGAAAGCCTGAGTGTCGTGCATTTGGGTCCACCCTGCCTGAGAGACTGACACTGGACATCTCCACATAGTTTAACATCAAATCGACCATTAATTGTTACTGAATCGAAATGTATAACTAGCGTTACGATGAGGTAAGACCTTTGTGTGCTTTATGCATAGCAGATTTTGTAAACAAAATCAAGAATTCCAGGAAATGCCTGTATATTGAACACTATATATATCTACTGGCGGCTAGCAGTAATTGTGGTTATCTGGAGCTTGACCAGCTTGGAAGCTTGGTTGTAGGAAGAGTTGTACATTAGAGGGCCAAGCTGATCGTTAGTAAGGGTCCGCGTTCACGGGCCCCTGGCTTATGCCGAGCCCCAATGGGGCTGCATTGTTTGCATTATCGGTAGTTACGACCTTGCACCAGGCTATACTAGTGTAACATCATATTTCTCACCCACATGGTTTATAATTTCACACTAGTACTCTGGATTTGTTTGCTGCATGCAACATTTAAAGAGATCTTTCATTTAAATCTCTATCTTAAGATGAGTTGAATGTGTAAGTGCTCCCGTCTAGCCCTCACTCTCTCGCTCTCTCTCCAGCTCTCTCCCCCGCTGTATCTCTCTCTCTCTCGCTCTCGCTCTTCCGGCCTATGTCTCCCGGCTCCTGTTTGCAATCTTTGTCAGATCGTCATTGTACTCTTGCCTGATACGTACCTACTACTTACCTTGTCTAGTTACGTTTTTTGCTTAGTTGTTACCGAACCCTGCCTGATATTGACCTAGAATCAGCCTGCCGTTTTTGCTGTCCCGTTTACCTGGTTAAGACCTTGGACTGCCCTTTGATTCTGAGCTTGGATTGTGGATTTGCATTAAACCTTATCGGGTGACATCTGCTTGTTTGCGTGTGGGTCCTTTCTACGTAACCTGACAGAATGTGTCCCATTGATTTACTCATTACTCTTAGGATACTAGACAACCACCACCATCCACTAATGCACTAGTCATTATATTGTTTCTTGATAAACAATATAACTGAATGGGATTCTAATACATTATGGACCGTGCATGTACTATAGTACTATAGTACATGCATTCAGGTGACATTTGTGTTATTTGGGTGACCTTCTGCTGTTAAAGTGTACTGTTTTGTTGAATTTTAATTTTGAGTCACACACATTGTAGTCAGCCTGTTATCACGTCATCATCAATAATGACCAAACAGCACAATTTAATCACTTGGTACTTTTGAAAGGCCATTGTCTGAGGAATACTGTCTGAGGAATTGTACTTTAATAAGATGACAAAAGGCTAAATGGATACCAATAGTAAGTGGATAATTAAAGAGGGACAGAGAGAAGAAGGCAGATATACAAAATATAAAGAAAAAAGGCAGCGAAGAGGCTCTTCTAGGGGTCAGTGGATTGTGAGGCAGGTCCATGCAGGCCTGATCTAAGCCCTTTACGTCTCTGCATGATCGCTCTAGCCGGGCAGGCTCAAAGTTAACCAGTCAACTCCATTACAGTGAGGGGGAAGGGGTGGGGGGGTGTATACTGACCTGCCACAGTGAAGTGTGCTTCCAGCCAGCCAAGAATATGAATGGCTTTTAAATGGAGTGGAAGTGTCTTTTTTGGGTGTTTGGTGTTGGGTTTGTTATCCGTGGACTGAAAAGGCACCTCTGCTCTTTGGTGTTGCAACCTTTGAAATAACAACTGACTCAAGATGAGGTCATTGATCAACAGAGTCTGTATTCTCCCACTGGGATTTTGTGTCCTTCCCCTTTAACTAACACTATGGTATTCTGTCAATTCACTCCTCAATTTATTTGGAGCATTTTTCTTAACTATATTTAATTTTAAGTGTAGACAGCCAAACAATTTCAGTTTATGCAGTCTTATTAAAGCAACTGTCTTTTACTTTTACTGACTATTACTCTAGAACTTGACTTACATATATAAAAATGTATTATTGTTCATCTTTCTTGTGGCCATAAATTGGATATATTGATCTTAAATGTGCACATTTATTAGTCAATTTTAATTAACATTTTATACTTACACTAATTAATCTTGTCAATAAGATTAATTATTGTATTACTTCAACTTAATGAAGGCATTTTACACTTGTATATTTTTGTATATATGTATGTAAGTATAACAAATGTAGAATACACATTTTATTTCATAGTGTCATATGTTATTGAAATTCCTGTTAAATATAATAAAGACACAACATACAGCACACATTCATACAAATATTAAATCCATGTGCTGTTATTTTTATCTAAGTTAATTGGCGATGGCGTAGAATGGCTGATACCTCAAATTACAGGTAGCCTACTGCAAGTGTCTATCTCTTTGGTCTACATGTAGCTCTGTGTGTGAGGACCCAACATGCTAGTGTGAGTTGGGAGGGGGGGCAGACATTATCTATAATTCCATCCAACATTGCTCTCAAAAGAGGCCTGGGTCAGTTAACAAAGCAGTGCTGGGAATGGAAAACGAAAGCTTTGCAGCTTCACGTCCACATGAATAAGGCTAGATATTAATCCTGCTAAGAGGAGAAAATACATGCTACAGGTTGCTTTCTAAGCATCCTTTGTTGCCAGTATTTCTTTGTGTTGCTGTCTGTCTGGTTTCTGAATAACAACTCTCCTCACACACCAACATTGCTTCCATTTAAGAAAGAAAAAAAAAGACTAAATACAAGCTATAGAATATTTGTGTAGATGACTAATAACTTATTAGTAGCAATTACTGGTCATTAGTGTGTTCTAATATAATGATTAGGCATGAGCCTTGAACTTATGAAGAAGTAATTTTCAAGACTGCCAAGCTTTGACAATGAAAGAAAAGACGGACTATATTCAGGCCATATTTATCTATTGTACCAAGAGATACAGTACAGTACATTATTATGGGATTACCAGGATTGTTAAAATCAATGGAGAATGCATAATTCTGGAGTCCCTGTCTGTATAATTGACACATATGCAAGATAAGAAAATGTCTTGGCTAGTGAGAGGTGCGTGAAACATGCTAGACTAAGACATTTTATGCATTTAACAAACCTTCAGCACTATATGGAGAGGCCACATAGTGTAGCATCTTCTCCTAATGTCATTGTCTGTTACATGTAAATGTCTTTTATACAAGTCTTATTAATAAATCCGATGCTGGCTGCCTTCTTCCTTGTAGGTAGGCCTATCTCCAGCACCTCCCAGCAGCAACCACTGCGCGCTGGAAAGGTTTTGTCAAGTTTATGACGGCGTTTATTCAAATATTTCACAATCGGAACCTGCCGGTCAAGCTTTAAAACAAAGAAGGTAATCTGAATCGCCAAGAAAATGCTATTACACCGCGCAAGCATAAGGCTAAACATTACATTATGTCTACCCAGGGCTGACCCAACGCATAAGCGAACTAAGCGACTGCTTAGGGCCCTATGGCCATCCGAACGCCCCCTCAAAAAAATTTAAAATAATTATTTTTAGTTTTTATTAGTTTTATTTTTTATTCTATCAATGACCATGACCCTAATGAATAAGTCGGACAATGAATAGATGGATGGAATATGTCAATGATTAAATAATGCAGTAGGCCTATTGGGCTATGTTATTGGCCTGTTTAGCATTGTGGCCTGGTTTAATACATTCCTGCTGCCTGGTATCTTATCACTCACATTCATCTTAAAAGCAATGCCACAAAAACTGACTTTGAGGCCGATAAATGTAAAAAGAAAATTATATCAAATAACTAGCAATGTAAAGGTATGGTTGCATGACAAATTAGAGTATTTGTCTACTAGTTTATATTATTTTTCTGTACACTATGTTCAGTAGGCTATAACAATTTGTGCTGTTATCACTTTAAAAATGAGCTTTAGTGCAAATGTACAGCAGATTACTGTTGTGAGTTTGTTACCTTTTTAGATGAAAAAACATAACCATAACCATAAATTGACATTGATATTATATAAGCAACACATCTAGCTATAAATAATTATATTACAGGGTTTCATGGACAGGGCTCCATGTCTATGGACATTCTGGAATATAATGGAATTTTAATAAAGTCTATTCCAGACATGGAAAGTCAATGAATTTATAATGTTTTAGGTCAAGTCAGGCAATATCTGGGAACTTAAGTGCTTGAGGAAGGTTACTTCCCCAAACAAAAGACACAGAAGAGGACAGAAGCTAGCATGTCTGTATTTTTGACCTCAGCAGGAATAATAATGGTACATGAAAAAAAATGTATCTACATACGCTATACGCAGTCACCTTGAGGTGCTTCTGATTGGTGAACATGACTGCAGGAAGAGCATGGCGCTATAAGGCTTCACACAAGGAGGATGGCATGAAGCCTGATGCTACAGTTTAAACCTAACTAATAGATGTATGAAGAGGTGAATGTAGCCTACATTGAGACATCCAAAAATGTGCAAAACAATAACATTAATTATTTATTAGACCAGAACATTTGATCTGTTTTCTTTTCAGCTCGCTGAATGTTACTGAGCAAATAAAACATTGTAGTAAATATCTCTTGTTCTCTCAAAAGGCTAGTATTGACGGCACTATGCCACACCCCCGTTCCCAGAATCCATTACTTTGTCTTTGTGTTTCATGTTTAATATAAGTTGTACAGTTGTATATTTGTGTTTCAGCTTTATTGTTGGCCTTATTCATTTCGGCGTGTTATGAAACAATATCTTCTGAATTGATCATACCACAATTGCGATATTGAGTGGACACATTACCGAAAGTTCCATATTGAATTAATTGCTTTTATGCTATGAATCTATTCATGATAATACATCCAGTGTTAAATGCACAAGTGTGTTTTTCCTATGCGCTACTTTGGACTATATCTTTGCCACATATCCGTCTTCATGCCTTTTGTTGTTGGATTGAAGCGAGTGGAAGAGAATTGTTGAAGTCATATTAGATCAGTGTCTCAAACTTGACAAAAAGTTTGTCTATAATGAATTCCCCACTAACCACGTATCTCTAGCGATTGGGTGAAATTACTTTTGTGTTTCTGTTGGGTTTTGCCATCATCAATTAATATTTATTCAGGGGGCTATAGCTATAAACACAATGCTTCTCTTCTTCTTCTACTTCCTGGTGTTTAACGGCGGTTGGCATCCAGCTCATAGGTGCATTGCCGCCACTAAACGCAATGCTGATTAGAAAGTGCAGTTGCTACTTGGACACATTCAAAATGATCCCGATGCTTTCCAGACTGATTATGAAAAAAAACTGAAGCTCCCGAGATCAGGTTTCAGTGACCATTTATTGGGTGAGAAAAGACACTCATTCACGTAGGCTCTGTTTCGTTCGTTCACAACATTCTAATGTGAATTCCACGCACACTTTTATAAATGAGATGTGCTTTCAGTTTACTCCTGGTTGATATTTTCTTTAATTCATATAATTTATAATTTAATATTTGGATTAAAGTTGAAAAGACCTGGTTTTACCCTAAAAAATGTGAATGAGTAGGGGAGAGGAAGGACGGATTAAAAACTTTTCAGATAATTTTAGATTAGATTATTTGAAAATATGTTACAGACAGAAATACATATTTGTTGTGATCATATTTCTTTCATCTGATTCTTATAACAATTTTTTTACGTATGTTATTTCAGTATCATGTTATATATCTATAATGTTTTTTTTATGCACCTGTTTAATATTTTATTTTATTTATTCCTCTAACCATTTTTGTGTCCCTGTATTTCTGTATTTGTTTATGGGAAGCACAACCAGGATTGGGTAGGTTACTTTTTAAATGTAATCCGTTACAGTTACTAATTACCAGATTAAAATTATAATCAGTAACGTAATT
>JAODTR010006427.1:0-10803 GCA_025399935.1 Amblyopsis rosae | reverse complement strand
TATAAAAGCTATAATTCATTCCCTTCTCCAGGAGCATTACACATTGCATGCTGTATGCTGTTCAGGGTCCCCACATGACATTTATGGAATATCATGGAATTTAAGTCTATTCCAGACATGGAAATCAGGGAATTTGATAATATTTTGGGTCAGGGAATATCAGGGAATTCATCAGGTATTATAGGTTTTGAGAGGGCTTAACAAGTCATGCTAACGTGCACCCTAACGTGCACACTAACGAGAATAAATAAGTGCCACATTGTCAGCGATGTGAATAAGAGCCTTATGCATAAGTGCCTGTTATTTGACTCAGAAGAAATAACATTACGTAAAGTTGATACGGAAAAATCTGAAACATACATAACTCCTAATACAGAATTATAACTAATAATGTCTTACTGCGTTATGTTTTGTCACTTGGTGCCTGGATTATGTGTTTTCCTTTACATAAATATACATTTCCAAAAATGCACAAATTGGTTCTTTAAAATTGACCAGAATGCATTCAAGTGTTAGTGTTTGTTGCTCAAGATTTCCTGGGGGAGGACCCCAGATCCCCCGCATAAGGAGGTCTCACCCTCATGAAATAAATACATTAAAGGCAGGGTCAGTTATTCTCAAGATCACTTGAGTTCACTTGAACTCTAATTAAAATGATATCCCTCCGCCTCACACATTGAAACACATTGTGAAGCAAAGCGTAGTACCACGGCTTTGTTGTTGCGAGCGGTGTTCGCCACGTTGTTGATGCTCCTATTTACAGTCAGGGCTATGCGGAAGTACCAAATTACTTTTTCAGCAAACAGAACGGTAAGCTAGTGAAATACGAGGAGATATTTGGTGAATTTTACAAAAAGTGTATTAGCTTACATTTAGCTTACAATAACTGACTACACCTTTAAGATGACGACGACTCAGAGCTGAGTTTGTTGTTGTTATTATCCACCACCAGGTGTTCGTGTCGGAGGCGCTGTACGGGCCCAAGCACAGCTACCTGAACAACGTGCTGGTGTTCGGCCCGTCGCCCACCAGCCGCTGCAATGCGCCGTGGGAGGGTCAGCTGGGCGAGTGCGCCAAGTGGCTGCGCTGGACGGACGGCGGCGTGGGCGACTCTGCCGGCGAAGTGGTAGCGGCGGCGCACGCCGACGGACTCTTCTTCGTCGCTGGCGAGGCGGCGGGCGCATACTCGCCTGCCATGCGTCTCCGCAGCGTGTACCGGGCGCTGGTGCTGCTCAACTCACAGACGTTGCTGGTGGTGGACCACGTGGAACGGGCGTACGACTCGCCCGTCGACGCTCTCAGCGCCTTCTTCCACAACCTGGACATCGATTTCAAGTACGTGCCCTTCCGGTTGCCAGGCGACGGGCACCGCGGGGCGATGATGGACGTGTGGGACGCCCACTACAAGATGTTCTGGTTCGACGCACTGGGCCACAGCCCCGACACCCGGATTCAGGAGACAGAGCAGGCGGCCGAGTTCAAGAAGCGGTGGACGCAGTACGTCAACGTCACGTTCCCGATGACGTCCGCCGTCACCAGGGTGGCCTACGTCATGCACGGGCCCTACGTTGCTGTGTCCAACTGCAGATTCCTGGACAGCAGCAGCAACGGGGTGAGGGTTTCCCTCACCATAAATAAAACGGAGACGGTGGTCTCCATCGCCACAAACTACAAAGACGTAGGAGCCAGACGGGACTACTTAGGATTTGGGGGTCACTGCAAAGTTGAAGATAAACATCAGATCACTCGCGTCGGCTTGGGCACGCAACTGATTCCTCAGCCGCTCAGCAACGATGATCAGCTTTTTGATTTTGGATTTACAGTCAATGTGATAGCAGGAGTCGTTCTCTGCACGGCTATAGGCTTCTTGACCATGCAGAGGAAGTTCTACGTCTGCTTCAGTAAGCTAATGCGTTACGCTCTCCTTTCGGTTCTTTTACTGTGGGTGGCCGAGCTGCTGTTTGTGTCCAACAGCTGCGACCAGCTCCTCTGTGGGGTAAAGTGGAAAAGTGCGGGTGCCAACGCCGAGGTAAACAAACAAACGCGAGCGCACGAACAACATCAGCTGGCTCTCCCCACCGTTGTTATCACCAGCCTGCCCGGCTCTGGGGCGGAGCTGCTCAAGCACCTTTTTCACAACAACTCCGACTTTGTTTACATACGGGTTCCCACGGAGCACGTGGACATCCCTGAGAGCGAGTTCGAGTTCGACTCGCTGCTCGACGCCTGCGAGTGGTCACGGGCGGACGCGGCGCGCGGACGCTTCCGCATCGTCCAGGGCTGGCTGCACTCGCTGGTCCACGACACACGGCTGCACCTGCAGAACATTCAGCTGGCGCAAGGCGGCCGGGCCAGGCAGCCCCCGCCGAGAGCCGGCGGCCCGTCTTCCTACAGAGACCGTAGGAGGGGGGGGCGGAGCAGGGGGGGCCGGGAAGGGGATCCGGGGGATCTGAAGGCCAAGCTGCGGGCCGGCCTGGATAGGGATGCGGAGAACGTGCGGGAGCTACGGCGGCACATGTCGGAGTACCCCAACGCCCGCGCAGTCCTCCACCTGCGGAGCGGCAGCTGGTCGCTCAAGCTGCCCTTCCTCCGCCAGGCAGTGGGGCCTTCACTGCGGACCGTGTCGGTGGTGCGAGACCCGCGGGCCTGGGTGTACCTGATGCTGTACAGCAGCAAGCCCAGCCTGTACGCGCTGCGCAACATCCCCCAGCACCTGTTGTTGCTGTTCGGGGAGGATTCGGCCGGCGAGATGGCCGGGTGCGTGGCAACGGCGCCGGAGTTCCGGGCGCTCCGCAGGCTTGTGATGCGCGCCGGCCGCGACACCGACCCCGTGCTGCTCCTGGCGCACCTGTGGCTGGCGCACACCGCAGCGGCGCTCCGGGTCGCCGATGACGGCGACGACCCGCTCCCGGCGGACGCCCACCTGCGTGTCCGCTTTGAGGACGTGGTGGGCGCCCCCCAGGACACGGCGGAGAGGATCCACCTTTTCCTGGGGGTGCCGCTGGCCCCCGCCGCCCTGAACCAGCTGCTGTTCACTACGTCCACCAACCTGTACAACCTGATGTACGAGGGGGACATCTCGCCCGCCAGCATTGACGCCTGGAGACAGAGCATGCCGCGCAGGGACATCAGGCTGATAGAGGACACCTGCGGAGGGGTGATGGGGCGGCTCGGCTACGCCAGGCTCGGCAGTTAGCGTTAGTGTTGTCCGGCCGCCGCGCGGCTCCACGTTAGCGTTGTTTCAGAGCCTACACTCTGTTTGTCGCTTTGATTTCGGCCACTGAACATCTTAAGCGTAAAGGAAGCGGTCACAGATTAGGGGATGGACAATAACGTTATGAGTGATTACGTTTTTGTTGTTTTTTTTCTGTTACTTGGATTTGTTATGTATCTATGTGAGTGTTCATGGGGGAGACATCTTAATATTACAATTAATCAAACGGAGCTTTAATCATCGTTTTATTGGTTCCCTCAGTGTTCCCTCAGAGACAATTTGAGCATTCTTATTTTGAGTTCAAACTGAAGTTCTGTTTAAGCCATCTATTCTCTATGTGGGATTTTTATCAGTGAGCACTCCATGCTCAGCACATGTATTTAAAAGGTTTGGTTTTAAAATATATTTCTATTTTCTGCTTTATTTGGAGCTAATTTAAATATGAATGTTAGGCTACATCAAGTCAATCTTGTTTTTCCATAAAGTCATACCTTTTGGGTTTCTAAAACTCTACATGTTCAGAAGTACTGTTTGTGCTGTGATATTTAATGTCTGAGATAGCCCTTTAATTGAGCGTTGTTCTTCTATAAGATATAGATACTGTATAAGATATAAAATGCTGCGACATATCAGTTTTATTTTACAAAATAATTTAACAGCTGTGAGAAAACTATGTAGCAGGGCTTTATTGTTCATATATATATATATATAAAATGTGTATTGTATTTTCATATAAGCATAAAATATAGGCAAATGTGCCATCAATGGATATGTTTGACTCCTAAAGATGTCATGACATCTAGGTGGCTTTGCACTTTTGCAGGGACTTCACTAAATGGGATTCTGTGCATTTTTAAGTCTCTAAAATTTTAATCTAAACTTTTACTGTATGTACTTATAATTAGCTTGGACATATAAAGCTATGAATATATTAGTTCTGGAAGAGAAGAGTATTTATCATTTACAACGACACACATCCCCAAGGATCAGAAATTAATATTAGCATTATTATTATTATAGCTCCAGTTGGCATGCATTGAATTAGATCAGAGGAAAGTGCTTAATAGGGATCAAACCGAGAAAACTTGACAGCCTTGACATTTCTAGTCAGAGCAATTTCCAAAGCATTCTCCTCAGCTACTCACATTAATCTAGAGAGAGAGAGAGAGAGAGAGAGAGAGAGAGAGAGAGAGAGAGAGAGAGAGAGAGAGAGAGAGAGATGGAGATGCATTTTATTGGTGTGCTATCTTCACTATAGCGATTGGGGGTAATCCAAATGGTAAATTTGCATTTTCTGTCATTCTCTATCAGATATCTAATGATCTCTAAGGCCTTTGTCTTGACAGGATTCAGTAGGCAATGGGCAATGCTGGTGATGAATATTAAATATAGCTAGGAAAGTCAAAGATAATTATATCCTGTGATACTGTATTCTTGGCCAGCTCTGTGGGAAACTATCTGCTCTTTAGTAACTTTTGATAATGAATATTGATAATAAATAAATAAATATTTCTATTTAAGTAATAATATTATAATATGCAGATTATACACACATATGGACTTTGAGTGTGCCTGTAAAAGAAATAAACTAAAAGATACACACACACACACACGTCATATTGTGCCTGTTTAGAAATATGCTGTATGTCTTTTCACCTAGAATTGGTCGTGTTTGTTTTTGTTCTCTATGAACACTGAAACCCTTAACTGCTTACTGTTTGATGTTTATGGTCCTGGATGTGTAGGCTTGGCAGACATGCTCTCACTTTGGTGTTGCAATCCTGTTACCAACTCTGTTTTGTATTCGCTCGTGGGGATATGGTTCCTTGCTTCTGTGGCCTTGAATTACAATATTTTCTTTACAACTGTTTTCTGTGGGCTCTGGCGCAAAAAAGCAGGTGGAGTGGAATGATATAAAGGAGAAAATAACCCATTCTTAAATCTATTGCCAACCGGTGATTGTTTGGATGCATTTCAAATGCATGTTCTCCAGAACCAATTTTTGTTAACGCTGTGTAGAATGAGAATAATTGACACTAATGACACTAATCCGTCATTATTTTCCACAAGGGTTATAGGCTATTGTAAAGTCACGTGATGAAATGGCAGACTACATGAATGGGATGCAGATTTTTACCATTGTATTCGCGTCGAGTCGAGCTAATAGCTATCACTAAAGCAGCAGTGTTAGTTAAATTACTCTATTTTAACGTGAACATGTGTTTCCTTTATAACCACTCTGTGTGGCTATACCACAAACCTGCTCGCCTGCTCATGCAGTTATCTCTGGAGCACTTAAATCCCACACTAGAGAATACTTTATTCTGTTGGCCACGCATGCATGATGGCAGCTCACGTGAAGCTGACACAGTACGTGGCAGGCCGTAATAAATAAATAAAAAAGAAAGAAGTAAATTAAAGAAAGTAAAGCCCCAATAGTACAATTGTACAGTATATCACCATACGAGTTTGACTGACATATTGGGACCTGGGGAACATTAAACATGCCCAGACTAGCACTAGCTTGTATCAGATTTTGAGTCAGTAATTCGGTTAGTCATTTGTTCTTGAGCCCTCCACTAAAACCTGTGCTTGGCAGGGCTCTAAACGCCCAATCCTGCTGTGAGAAGACGTTCTCTGAAATAATGTTCTGTCTGAGCTAATTTTTCTGAAATAATGTTATTCAGTTTCTATGGAAGGCAGAGGTGGGTTTAACGGCAAGATAACATTGCACATACCACATGATTATTTTTAAAGGTGTTTGTTTCACCTTCAACACCATCCTGGAAAAAGAAGTGCAATATATTTTCAGAAACTATTAGAATAGATATGTATGCTCCCTCTAAATATTTAAATATTTGTGTTGAGCTATACAGTTAGCTTAAATGACATCATTTTACATTTACGGCAACAATCCGTATGAGTGGGTGTATTGTTTTTGTTTAACACAACACAAATAAAGAAAAAGTGTGAGCTTTAATGGGATGTCCAGTCATTTAACAAGATCAAATACCTCTCCCAGTCTCAGCTAATAGAAAATAAATAATTCATATTTCAGTATAAATAGTTACACAAGGGCACACACACACACATATATATATATATATATATATATAAACCTTATTCTAAATATGAATTGAAATAGAGAACTGAGCATATAGCCTACTGTATTATGGAACAGACCTTTCACATTATCCTACAGTAGCATATTGCACATGGAGGTTATATACGCATTGGCAAGGAGACTCAATTTCAGCAGTGCAATCCTCATATTCCTGCACCTAGCCTATATCTTCCACCGTGATTCTAAAGTCCCGCGGGATATTCACTCAAGTCAGAAGATTCGCTCTTCCACTGCTCATTAATTAACCTTCAGTGCAGCCAGCATCGCTCAGAACAGCCTCGTCGCTGCTGCATTAAACCGTTGATATACCACTATTGTGGTGTAGCCTGCTAATGGGGGATCTGCGCCATCTTTCTACCCAAGAAGCTAACGGTCTTCTGATAGGAATATTTAAGCGCATAAATTGATGTGCGCTGTTTGTTATGGTAAAGGGTAAATTGGCTGAATTTAGATAGCGATTCTCTACCAATGGTGGGTTCAGCTCTATAGGCTACAGTACATGCATAGATTTTAGAGTGCCCTTGAAATGAGAAACAGCAGTCATGCATTATGTCTGACAAGGTAGAAATGAAGCAGATGGCTAAGCCTTTCCTATAGTGAGTTTGATAAGTTTCACCTGGGTAAACAATGCCCACGAGATGCTTACACTATTCACATTAACTTTCTGATGACACTGGCTGATTTGGATATGGGCGTGAATCCAACTGGTATCAATGGGGGCCAACTTGGGGGTAAAATATGGCGCGTTGTCAATTTGCAGCTGACGTTAACTCATTTCTGTTCTGAAAAGGGGATCCTCCGCCGCAATAAAGCAGCACTCCGATTGCTAATGAGGCCTAGTCTGGTATATATAATATATCAAAACACTCCTCAAGTCAAAACATTGTTTTTACTGTCAATCTGTCAGAACATTTTGCATTTTTAAATTCATAATTGCAAGATGCGTTTTGCAATTTTGTAACATTACAAAAAAATGTGCATGCTTTAGGTCAGGAGCTGTGTGCACTTGTGACACCACGAATATGAATAGGCTACATATGCTACTCATTTGTTTATAGTGAGAGCACAACATGTTTTTGTATAGTCTGAAAATACTCTCTCGCTTTCAACCTTAACAGTTCATATGAGTTGCGACGGCAGGTCCAATCCCCTCTGCTTTCTATTTTCACAGGGAATATGCATAGGCCTATATTATGCTTTATTCATATTCAGCACTTGGGAGGGAAACATCCCGCGTCTCCATCAGTTTAGCCCATCTCACCTGACATTTAGCTTAATCTTCATTCTTGTCCTTTGCTTTTACAGGACAGAAATAACCCTGCAATAACACTGTAGCTGCTCTGTGGCGGACCAAACCGCAATTGCATCACACAGGAGCCTACTAGCGTATGTCAATGGCCTGAGTGGCACACGAACTGGAAGATGATAAAGAAACAAATAAATAATAGTTGTTAGGTAAAGGTGCTTTATTGTCACATACACATAATGAAATGTGTTCTCTGCATTTATGCCATCCCTCAAGGGAGCAGTGGGCAGCCGCCGTGCAGCGCCCAGGGAACAGAGGAACTGGAGAATGAACCTAGCATGTTTATTTTTTTATAGTGTGGAAAACCAGAGCAAACTCAGTGAGAACATGCAAAGGCCAGGACGCCTGGGGTTCAAACCCGGGACCTTCTTGCTGTGAGGTCACAGTGCTATCCACTGGGTCACCGTGCAACCTATTATCTGGCTTTACCCAATATGTCCCATAAGCATATTGGTTTGTTGAGCAGGGTTACCACAGCGCTGTAATTTAGCAGCGGTTTATCTAGGCCTATGTTACCACATGGCTGAATTACAGTAGGCTCTACCTACAGCAGTTGAGGCCTGGAGTGAGGGACTGAGTCCAGCTGGCTGTTAGACAGACACAGACAGACGGACCTACGGACAGGGTGAGGCCCTTTCGTGGATGACAGACTCCAGCCCAATCATTAGCGGTACTCAGAAAAGCGTAGCCCGGGCTGTCAAAGTGCCACTGCGGCCGTCTCTCTCCTCCTCCTGCACCAGGTTTGAGCGGGGCGGGTTCGTCAAGGAGACGTCAGCACTCTACCCGCTTCCATGTTTTACATGACAAACACTCGACTCCGTGTAAAGGGAGGGGGGAGGCGGGGGGGGAGCGAGCGATAAATATGGTGCCTGTGTTTGTTCCTGCCGGGGAGTGCCCCACCGTCCCGCGTAATTACATCACGCTCCAGTCATTGATCTCTAATTAGTGGGATTTACGAGCGCTGCAACGCTGCTAGTTCCTCAGACCTGGGTCACGGCACTCGCCGGGCCGGCCTAACAGCTCGGGGTGACCATTCGGGAGATGAAATAAATAACTCATCACGGAGGTTTGCGGTTATTGCCTCTCTGTCCTGCGTAGCCACCCACCCGCCCCGCTCCTCTCCCGGGCATGTTTAATTTCAAAGGAGAGCTACTTTGTAAGATGACGAACTGACCCAAGCCGTGGTTGAGAGGAGACGGCTGGCGCTTTGAATTTTTCGAGACGAGACGATCATTAGACCACACGGTGCAGATCTTCTGTCTTCCCCTGGCTGTCACCATAATTGTGCCGCCCAGCTTGGCTGTTTAAAACTCTGTGCCAAGGATGCAGTCCAGCCTAAAAAAACATATTTTATGTTTTCCTATAATAGCAGACTCTACACTTCTCCCTCTCCCCCCCCCCTCTCTCTATCACCCTCTCTCCATCTCCCCCCCCCCACACACACTTTCTCTTGCTATCAACAGACAACAGGATGTTACTTAGATGTTTCTTGCGATCACAACACAGCGGTTCAGACCCTGAGTCCTGGCGGCCATGTTGTTTTCACAGTAACAGAGATGTCTCGAAGCTGATAGACAGACAGGAGACCGGGGGCACGTCTGCCACTCGTCTGTGGTCCCCTGTGAGTTTCAGCGGGAGTGGCCAGATGGTTTGATTCTGCACTCGTATGGCGGTGTTCCTTAGAGAACGCTGTTCCATGGCCTCATTAGGGAAAACAATGTGATTTAGAGAATTGATAGTGAAGAAATGACGCCGGAAGCTTCCGCTGGAACAGTTGCTGTAATACCAAAGTACTCCGTCGATGAACACAACAAAAAACGGGAACAAAGGTACTAGTACGGGTAACCATGGCAATGTGCACGAGGGTCATTACGGGTGCTCCGGTACAAAGAGGTTCTGAACTGATGGATATTGTAAAAGCTCTAAACGGGAATTGTTATATTCGATCTGTTCAGTCACCAGGAAAACAAAAACAAAAAGTTCACAGTGGATGCACCTTTTTCTTCAGCTATTTCACATACAAAGGCATAAACGCTCAGCTACAGAGTATAGGCTGCTGCATGTGTGCCTATTTGATCGGCGTCTTGAGTATAGCTTGAGAAAATCTTGGGGTTTCTTTAAAATCAGGACTCTTCTTCAAGTGTACAAGCTCCACCTGAAGAAGAAAAGGATCCCATCAAACCAGAAAAACCTTTCTGCTGTTGCAGCAAAACCATTCCTCATTCGGATTGTTAATAATTCATCCCTCAGGCCGAAGCCTCCCGTGGTCTCCGTCGACACCACGCTGTAGGTTTGTGGTGCCGAGAGCGAGAGGTGGCACGGACGTGCAGTCAAAGGTTTTATAATTGCACAAAGATAGATCGTTGTAATGCATTTCAATGGCGCAGAAGTGGAACACTGCAGGCCTCATACATGTAAGTGGCATTTTGCTGTGGAGGCTGACGTAGACCGCGCCCAGAGAGATAAATCTACCATGCATAATACAAATGTACCTCATTTTTCTACAGCTGTGGCCTCAGATTGATCATAAGTATAAGGGAATTCATGTTATATTCTCAAAATACACATGGTCTGCATAAAGGGTTAAAAGTTGCCCCCCTCTTTCCAAAGATCAAATGCATTTCCGTTGGAACCTCTCTGTTAAATTAGATTTTCTCTGGTTCAGTGGCTTCCAGGGTGCTGGTGTAACGACATCAGTGTCCCCTTTTCCCCAAACCCTGTAATTGATAGGTTCCTACCTGAGGGCACACACAAACACAGACACACACACACACACACACGATACAAACAATCACATATACACTGCACACAGACACCCACAATCACATAAACATACTATAAAGTACACACACACACGCACAATTACACACATACGTGCACACCTACATTAACACCCAATTACACCCACAAACTCAATTACACACACACACACACACACACCCTCAATCACACACAAACACACTACACACAGTCACACACACACACACCTACATACACACCCAATAAAACACACCCTCAATCATGCACACAAACACTACACACACTACACACATTCACACACAGGGGTCGGTCACAGAGGTTGGCTCTGAGCGGTGGCTATAAGGGCAGTAATGTACCCCACTAGCTCTGAGAGGTGGCTATAAGGGCAGTAATGTACCC
>JAODTR010006426.1:0-10803 GCA_025399935.1 Amblyopsis rosae | reverse complement strand
AACATGGTGTTTGTTATAGACAGTCCATGACTAGCACAGAAGTCTAACAACAAACGTCCGCTCGGGTTTAGATCAGGTAATAGAAATGCATTTTATTTTTCAGGAACTGGACAACACTGGCAATGGCATTTTACAAACCCATCTGCCTGGCATGAAATAAACATAACCTTCTTTACATCAATGTGGCTGAGTTATTCATGCGATCCATTTCATATGTAAACTTTATATAAAATGATACAGACATATGGAGTAGCCTAGCCTATATGGACTTTGTACAATAAATGTATATAATTGTATGACAAGTCCTACATTTATTTATTACTAAAAGGCAATATTAAAGTAATATTGAACATAACAATCGACTCGTCCACTGAGCCAAAAAATATATAAAATGAATAAAGGATTCAATGGCTGGGGTATTGAACCCACAAGCTCAATACTACAAGGGCAATGCTCCACCAGTTGAGCTAATTAGATGTACTGATGACATTAGCGAAAAGTCTTTTTCAACTTGTTTGTCAGAAGCATCGGGAGGGGCGTTATTGGCGTATATTTACAAACATGTGCTGCCATCTAATGGTCAAACAAGGGATATGTAGGATGCGGGTTAGTGTATCTTTAATTCAAATAATTTACAGGGCATGGTTGTTGACTTGTAGATTTTCTCCAATTGTCTTGTAATAGAGTAAGAATATTTAGCTACATGATTGTTCTATATTCAACTAAATTACAGTTATATACTTTATATATACGTTCTGCCAGTCCCATGCTCCCTGTTTCGTCATGTTCTATGTTGACCTTGTGTTACAGGCCTGTTTCTCTCACTCCCTGCCCTGTGTTTGCCTTGTGTTACAGGCCTGTTTCCCCGTCACTCCCTGCCCTGTGGTTACCTTGTGTTACAGGCCTGTTTCCCCGTCACTCCCTGCCCTGTGGTTACCTTGTGTTACAGGCCTGTTTCCCCGTCACTCCCTGCCCTGTGTTTACCTTGTGTTACAGGCCTGTTTCCCTGTCACTCCCTGCCCTGTGGTTACCTTGTGTTACAGGCCTGTTTCCCCGTCACTCCCTGCCCTGTGTTTACATTGTGTTTCAGGCCTGTTTCCCTGTCACGCCCTGCCCTGTGGTTACCTTGTGTTACAGGCCTGTTTCCCTGTCACTCCCTGCCCTGTGGTTACCTTGTGTTACAGGCCTGTTTCCCCGCCACTCCCTGCCTGTGTTTCCCAGTCTAGTTACTTCCACCTGTGTCTGTGTAATCATGTCTAATGTGCTGCATCTGCTCCTCGTTGTTAGCCAATGGTCTGTCTTCCTGTCTTGTCTACTTGTGATTATAGCCCCAGTGGTTGCCCCAGTCCTGTGTTGGTCTTTGTTAATATGTATGTTGCTCCCATGTTCTTACCTTGGTCCTTTAAAGAAACGTGTCTCGTGTTTGGGTCCTCACCTCATGCAACGTGACATTACTTTAGCGGAAAACAAACAAAAACAGACAAGACAATAAAACTGTGTCCTAGTCAATGTTCACTGTTCCTTCGTGCTCCTATTGAGACACACTTGCTAAAATAAGATCACTGGTGGTGCTTAAGATAAATGTGACTAAAGGAGTAAATTAATGTTTAACGAAGCAGGAAGCAGCAGTCGCCATGCTGAGCTGAGCTGGAGATTGTTTAACAGCAGACAATGGAGATGCATAATCCTGTCAACACAGCGATTAGCAGGAAACAATACAACAGCCTCCTCTTCTCCTCCCCTACCCTCTGTTCCTCTCCTGTAGCTGGACCTCTCCCCACCACCACCCAATATCTTCTCCTCCTCTTCCAGCTCCTCTCTTCTGCTCAGAGAACAATAGCACCTCATTTAGGAGTGTGAAGTGATCCGCTTAGCTGTGAGGGGTTTTACAAGCACCAGTCCTTGTTACACTAAGGTGTGTGTGTGTGTGTGTGTGTGTGTGTGTGTGTGGTGTGTGGCGTGTGTGCATCTGGGTGTCTTGATAAATATAAAAAGGATAAATAGACTATTCCAACATATTAAATTACAAACAAATAGTGATATTCCAGTAGACATCTGTATCTGCCCACTGATGCAGGTGAACTCCATTAAGCCACAAGGAAGCGGATGCATAGGGAGCGTCTGGGCAATTTATTCTAGCCTGCCTTCTCCCGGACCTGGAATCTATCTCACGTGGCGCAACTCTCACAGGTGTGCTACTTTGACCAATAAGATGGCTGCCTGCTGCTTGCCTCGCAGGGTTGGAAAGCATCACTCGCTGTTGAGGAATTAAACTATAGATCTCTTCTTTGTAGAAGCTGCCGGAAAGTAAATAAACTATAATGGAATAGTACAATGAATATTGTATCTACATTCTGTGCCACTGTCATAACATGTCTGTACAGCCACTTAACATCACAAATGTCTCAACTGGTTGCCGTTAACATTTTAGAAGTGTAGTCTTCAAAACCATTACAAACAAAAAACAAGAATAGTAGTGTCTCTCATGACTGTAGCGTCACAGTAATCAAGGATGGCATTAAGGTTTATAAACAGCAGGCCTCATCATCATTAAACACTTTGTAATCACCGTTGTGTGCTCTCGGAGATATTACTTAATTGGCACCACTGTTAAATTGTCCATAGCTGCCAAAATGGCAAACCATCTCAACCCAAACCCAGTTGGATCAATCTAGATAACTTCGCCTTCTCTCCCTCCAGCCACTGCTAGAGAGCGAGAGAAAGAGGGACTAGAGGAGTGAAGTGAAACCAGCAGGAGAACACAAACAGTCATTAGCTCCCAGTGTTGTTATAGCGACTCCGTACAGCGGCTGATTAATACGACGTCGCTCTGACCGTACGAGGGAAGAGCCACGGGAGACACTGGGGCCTGTGGGATGCCTAGGAACAGGCTATTCTGACACAGCATGAGGTAGATGGCACCAGCAAGACCTCATAAAACACTAATTTATGTTGGGCATGTGTCCCCCGTCAGGCCAAGTCAATGCAGTGTTATTTATAGAGAACTGGAGGGAAATGAATTGCATTAAAGTGAGGCTGCAAATGAACAACATACAAGTAACCAACACATCTTACAATACAAACGTGTACACACACGCACACACACACAATATGTGTGATTGAAAAACATAGACACAAAAGCTAACTCACATCTGGGATATTTCCACTCCCACTATCTTTTTGTTGGCCACATAAATGAGTGTGAGGTGCTTTGTTGACGACACTTAAAGGCAGGGTTAGTCGTTCTCGAGAACGCTTGCTAACTTCGAGTTCAAATAAACCACACATTGAAATGTACAGTATTGCGAGGCCAAGGCCATTGTTGTTGTGAACAGTGTTCACCACTTTGTTATGTTCCTATTTACGTAGGCAGGGCTGTGTAGAAGTACTGGATGATTTTTTTTCAGCATACACAAAGCACGGTAAAATAACAAAATGCGAGGCGATAAAGTGTATTATCTATCTTATAATTTGTTTACAGTAGCTGACTAAACCCATAAGGCAGTCATGTAGTGCCTCAAATGTAGTAAACTATTATTACATTTGGCCTTTAACCCACTGAACCCCAATATTATTAATGGCATGACCCAGAGTCAGTGATCTGACTGCATGACAAATTTCGGTGTGTTTGTGTTTGATCTCATTCCAGTGATGCTTCATTTTAGGATAATGTTAGATGAATCCCAAATGTACTGTCATAATGCATAAAGCCAGTGGATGGTGCAGTGCTACAGCAAATAAAGCAACATGTAGAAGCAAACTACAAAGTAATATTAAGTATAATTCACACAATAAAATGTAATACAATGCAGAGTCCCCTGACAAGAAAAGCATTATCTAAGGTACTTCTGTGTCTATAATTACATAATAAATAACAATCCAGAGAAAAATATTATTTCAGTTGTTCTGTTGATTTTGTTGATCTTCTCGCTGTTGTACAGATTGGAGACAGCCTGTTTCCTATATATAAAAATACAGATGTACTCTATGGTGGAAAACTGTGCTGGTGTAATTAAATGGAGCTCTCTCTTTCCTGCTCATATTGTCTTCTTAGTTTATTTCATTTAATGTAATATCACTTTGATTAACCAGACTCGCTATTTTGAAGAGGTCAATTCAAAGATTTCCAAGGATAACACCCTTTAGACCATGTCTATCACATCCTCCAGTGAAATTGAACACAGACCGCTTCCCTTCTAGTGCCCAGGAAACGCTAAACGTTTGTTAACCTGGGGTAATATGAGTATGTGAGAAGTTATATAATAATACTATTTATTAAATTATATATACAAACACATATATATCATAAAAATTACAAAAATATTATAATTTGTAGATAGGGCGAGAGGAGTAAGAATTATTGGTGGTGTTCCAAGGAGAGCACAGTCTTGTTGAATATTGGGGTTCGTTTCCCAAAAGCATCGTTGCTAACTACATTAGCAACTTACACAGTAGGAACTACACAGTTGCGACGCAAGTGTTTCCCAAAACCATAGTCAGAACTATGGAGGAAACTACGTTGTGACTTAAGACTCACAAAGCGTATTGCAATGAATGCAATGTATTGATAATAGTTAAAATACCTTCCAGAACCAAAAAAAAAAAGAAGTAAGACAGTTTAGTTATGCCAAAAGCAGGGCTTGAACCTGCAACCTTTATGTTGAGAAATGAAGACACAAACCACTGTACTAATTGCCTGGACTAAGGTTGACCTGAGAGATCTTATTATTATTATATTATATTAAAATCATATTAATTAGAGTTCTTTATTATTATTATTATAATTAGATTATTTAATTTTTTTAATTTTAGTTATCATTTCTGATGTGAGCCTATATGAATAGGCCTACTCATATTTGTATTGTTATGGTTGTTGTTATAGCCTATATAGCTTATAAGCAGGTTGTATGAATAACCTAGATTATAATTTTATTATTTAATATAATCACAACTGCCCTAGGGTATTAAATTCAGGCATAACATGACAAAGATTGTGTGTTTTTGCAAGTTTCCTGCTGTAAAAGTCAGTCCGAACACATCTGGAAATATTGTAGTTCGAACTACGGTGGTTGAAACCAACATAGTGCAAACCATCGTACTAACAAAGTTCGGCACTTTTTGAAAACAGTCAACTTTGGATGTTCATTAGTTCAACGATGCATAGTACGATGTAAGTTCAATACTAGCCTTCATTGTTGTACGGGAAATGCACCCCTGGTTAATTAACAGATACAATATTAACTTTATGAATATGGCCATGTAGGGCTGAACAATTTAGGAAAAAAATCTAATTGAGATTTTTCTGACAGATATTGCGATTTGTGATAATTTTCTATATTTAAGTTCAATATATATGTAACATTTTTTAAATATGTTATAGCGTATTACCACATAAGCATGGCATCAAAATATGAACTGCTCTATAATCTAATAAAAAGATGAGAGCATACAAATACAGGATTCATTTCTTTAAGCATGGATTTATTTATTGAATTTTAGGACATGCGACAACAGTACGTGCACTTTCGCAATTGTAGATTATTTTTTAGATGTGCTCAAGCACACCTAAATTGCATTTCAGCATCTCTGAAATAATAACTAAAAATAATTATTATTATTTTCTGAAATTCTTTTTAGCCAATGTTAAGCTCTCTAACGTTACATTTTCGAACTTGGCTTGAGATTGAACAAACATATACAGGTACAGTATAAACACTGTTCATTGTTATACAGTGAAATTAGTGATTTAGCAGGCACTCTGTGTATTCTCATTAAACCCCCCCCAAATATTTGATTCTAGATACTCCCATGTGGGTGCATCCTGCTGGAACTATAGTTCCATTGTTCCAGTGTCTCTGCACCTTAATGTGTGCTGTTATTTTATGGTGCTTACGGGTGATCAGCCAATCAGTCGAAACTTAAGCCGGTTATGTGCATTGTTATTTACACAGAAGCGACACACATAGCTTCATCATGGACATGATCTAGCTCCAATTTAGCCCCGCCTGAGACTGTAACGCTCTGATTGTCGTGAATAATGTCCAACTTTGGTACCGAGTTACATTCGGCATAACATTGTTCATCTACATCTAAGAAAATGTAGTATTTGGCTAATTGTGTGAGGTAGGTGTGTTGCTGTGTTAAGAGTTTTGGAAAAGTACAGGTAAGCGGTTGTTAGCTATAGAAAATTACTGTAATAACAAACATATAACACCTACCGTTAAACACTTACCAAGGGAAGTTATTTCATTAAGGTTGCATCAGCCAAAATATCACAAAACACACAGCCAACCCTCATTAGAAACACTAGACAGCCTTTTATTCTCTCATATCGCAACAAAGAAGGTCTGTTGCACCGCAGCAGAACAATTCCTAATTCATTCAACGCGCAGACACACTGTGACTGTAAATACACAACCAACTGATGGCAACCAGCAATTGAATCATAAGTAACAAGGAGGAAGAAAAGGAATACTGTACATAACAAGTGAGGAACTTTGTTCAGTTTTGTCGGTCCTCTTCTATATAGTACATTGACAAAATACTACACACACACAAACGCACGCACGCACGCACGCACGCACGCACACACACACACACACACACACACACACAGAAATAGACACAATCCATTGTTAAAGCCAATGCAGCTGGCCCACCTGACAAATGAAGGGAAACATTGGAGAGAAACAATTATAGGAAAATGAGGAGGCAAGTCTTTGAGCCAGTGGTTAACAGTGGCAGGGCGAATATGTGGCCGTCTGCCACAGATATGGCAGCACTAAACCTGCTCAAAGGTCTCCGGGCTCAAAGGTCCCCGGGAGTATACCACCACAGCAAGAAACCTCCAACCATCCCGGGGTGCATTTCCCAAAAGCATCGTTGCTTACCATGTTAGCAACTTACATGGTGGAAAATACACAGTTGCGACACAAGTGTTTCCCAAAACCATAGTCTGAACTATTGAGGAAACTACGTTGGTGACTTATGTAGTACGATGCATCGTTAAACGACGCAGGTGTTTCCCAAAACCATAGTCTGAACTATGGAGGAAACTAAGTTGGTGACGTATGTAGTACGATGCATCGTTAAACGACGCAGGTGTTTTTCCAAAACCATAGTCTGAACCATGGAGAAAACTACGTTGGTGACTTATGTAGTACGATGCATCGTTAAACGACGCAGGTGTTTCCCAAAACCATAGTCTGAACCATGGAGGAAACTACGTTGGTGACTTACGTAGTACGATGCATCGTTAAACTACGCAGGTGTTTCCCAAAACCATAGACTGAACTATGGAGGAAACTACGTTGGTAACTTATGTAGTACGATGCATCGTTAAATGACGCAGGTGTTTCCCAAAACCATAGTCTGAACCATGGAGGAAACTACGTTGGTGACTTATGTAGTACGATGCATCGTTAAACGACGCAGGTGTTTCCCAAAACCATAGTCTGAACCATGGAGGAAACTACGTTGGTGACTTACGTAGTACGATTAATCATTACTTGACGCAGGTGTTTCCCAAAACCACACTGACGTTAAATTGTATCGTTCGAACTACAGCTCTCGCGGTGTCGTTAGAAGCATAGTTCGTGGTGACTATGTCATAAAAAGCAGAAGATACAATCAAATAGGCTTATTAGAAAGGCATGTCCATCTAATTTTGCTGAAGGTAAACAGTAGATTTAAATGTTGAAAAATGTACATAATTATAAAAGTAGTCCTACTTTTAAATGTAGTCTATTTCTCAACCTGTCTAAATGAGTAGACTGAAGTTGCACATGTGCCTATGCCTACAGTTTACTAGGTTATAGTTCAGTTATAGGGTCAAAACAGATAAAAAAGCATAATCTTTTTTTCTTTATCTCGCATACAGAATATGTCTGTTATTCTAATCTTAATCAAGTAGTGCTTTTGCTGCCGTTATTGAAAGAACAATTCATCGCTAATGTTTTGAACACGAGTTATTGAGAGAGACTATCGATCACGATCACGCACATATCCAATTGAGCCACTGACAGTAGGTATGCTACATATTTGAAGTATGAATAGTATAAATGTTTAGGCTACACAGCGATTTGCATCGAATGCAATGTATTGCTAATAGTTAAAATTCCTTCTTGAACAAAAAATAATAGTTTAGTTATGCCAACAGCAGGGCCTGAACCCCCAACCTTCATGTTGAGAGCCCGACACAAACCACTGTACTAATTGCCAATTATATTATATTTAAAGAATATTCATTATAGTTCTTTATTATTATGATTAGATTATTTGTGTTGTTTTATTTTACTGTTATTATCATTTCTGATGTTAGCCTATGAATAGGCCTACTCATATTTTAATTATTTGTTATGCCTATTGTATCTTATGAGCAGGTTGTATAAATAACCTAGATAATAATTTTATAATTTAATATAATCACATGACACAAATTTCTTGCATGATCAAACTGCTTGAAAAAGCCCACACCTCCTCCAACACCCCAACTAAGAATAGTGCTTGAAAGTTGGTAGAATATTATCTTTGGTATATCATCGTCCCTATATGTTGATGTGAAGTCCAATTATTAATATTGACTGCGCAGTCGATGAAAGACAACCGGTTGCCGTTTGTATGAGACTCACAAGGTGAAGTGAAAGTCCTGTCCCCACACTGGGCAGGCTTTTGTTCCAATCAAATGTGAACGCCTCATTGTTTTAATTAAATGTGCAAACAGAAATTTTCCAGCATTGGACTACACTTTGCTCTGTCACGCTTTTCTATTCAGAGAGTGACATGTATTGCGAAAGATGGTTCCTGTTAAAGATAACTGGACAACTGGACATTTGTGTTGTGTTGTTTTGATTACAGTTTTCTTTTTTACTCTGAAAAACAACTCTATGTCCCTTTAAGACATGGCTAAGACTTAATATTTTCTCTTTTAAAATGATTAGCTAAATCAGAGAATGAGTGCAATGAATTACAGTCATGCTTTTGAAACATAAAACCAAGCATGTTTACAGCATATTTACAGTTTACAATATGCTATGTTATCACGGAAACATGTGTTTCTGTAGCAATACTATAGGTATAGTAAAATGATATATGCATGAAAATATTTACAAATTTTTGTGAAAGCTTAGAAAATAAAAGGAGAGAGAGAAAGAAGGAAGGAAGGAAGGAAGGAAGGATGAGGAGGTGAGGATGACACCAGGTCTCCTTCTCCATCTTCTGCTGACATGCTGGGTGGGGGTGGGGGGTCAACACCCATCGTCTCTCCTGACAGGAAGTGTGAACAGAGGTGATGACTCGTCACGCCCACACAACCCCTCCATTCCTGGCACAGGTCAGTGATTATGTGATTGGCTGGTGTGTGTGTACGGTATGTTCCAATTTAATGTGTATCTGCATGTAAGTGTGTATGCCTGCATGAGCACACGTATGCAAATGTGCATGAATTATTGTTTGTGCTTCTTAAAGTGTGTCTGGTTGTGTGTGTGTGTGTGTGTGTGTGTGTGTGTGTGTGTGTGTGTGTGTGTGTTACCGCCCTCCATCCTACTTTAATTCTGGCATGTTCGTAGCCCAAACTGCTGGACTAGACTAACAGACAACTCGATTACAACACAGTTCCTCCAGGATCTCACAGTTCTTATGTGCTTATTGAGTAACAAAATGCAGCTGATGCCACATTATTTCTATAAATAAATAACCAAAAATAAAAAGGTCAGAGCAACAATGGTGGAAAATGTATTTGTGCATTCTGCAATCAGCACTGAGGAAAAGTATAACACATGACATAAAAATAGAGCATTCAAAACAACGTACATGTTAAACTATCTTTTATATAAGAATACGATTTCCCAATAAAGGCAGGTTTAGACTCATTTGCCTCTGCTGAAATGCCTGTCAATAGAATCCTTTGTCGTCACTATCTTTAGTGCATGGCCTGCTTATTTATTACAGCCGCAATATCCGAATACGCCAATATCAAACCAATGTTGCAAAAACATTTGACCCCACTCTCATGCAGCACATTTGCGTGCTGCTTACAGCATGTGTGTGTCAGGTGAGAAGGCAACACACACACACACACACACACACACACACACACACACTGCAGCTGGCCAGGTGATCACAGGTTTCATTTCACACCACAGATAGACGACTACATGACAAAGCCATGGCCAAGCACAAGGGCTTATATCCTGGAACACAAGGCAGGCCATAGGACAGGGTCTAACGAGGGGCAGGTGAAACCTATAGACAATCAACATGGGTCAGCCAATCACATGTGTGTTTTGACATGTTGCCATGTCCACACAGGCAGACAGAATCATTAAATAAGCATTAAATAAACAGAAGAATACATCTAGAAGATATCTATTACTAGGTTATGGCAAGCTGCTGAACGTGTCCACAACCAGCCAACAACAGGCCAAGAAAGGAGAGATGGTTCCATTTAAAATGGAATTTGCCTGACAAATAGGCATATAGCTATAGAGATGTTTCTATGATGCATTCCAGGCGAAATGTCTGGGGTCTTCTCACTAAATTGGACTCACATCGCATGTAACCCCTAAATAAAGGTACTTACTGTATGTTTCTGGATGTGATGACCAAAACCTCCATTGATCTAATATTAACTAAATATATTCTGAGGAAACATTGGTAAAAACAAAGATATCTTCTTAAAGAAATCTGAAATTAATCTAATCCACATATGTTCACTATAGTACTGCATATTCCATCCATCCATCTTCTCCCGCTTATCCGGAGTCGGGTCGCGGGGGCAGCAGCTTCAGCAAGGGACCCCAAACT
>JAODTR010006425.1:0-10803 GCA_025399935.1 Amblyopsis rosae | reverse complement strand
GAGCAGGTTAAGGGGGTGTTGTTTGTTTCCATGTGAAATGTAGGTTGTAAAGCCCTTTGAGATTGCAATGTGATTAAGGGCTATATAAATAAAATTGACTTGACTTGACTTAACAAGTTAGTACATGAGGCCCCTAGTGTTTTGATTCATTTGGTTAATTATTATAATGGAAAATTTTAATTTAGTATAGGAACATAGCCTGTGCAAACTACTCAAGGTGCACAAGCTCTTTGAATATAAAGAGCCTGATCAATCATAAGGGAAAACCCGTTAAGACTTTAAATGTGGATACAAAAGGCAGGTCCTGTAAGTTGTATCCTTGTATGCCACTATTGTGTGACAGACTGCTACCAGGTCAGATCTGTGTGTGATAAATAGATGTTTTGAGTGTCCCCTACAGCACTTAGCATCAGGCAGATAGCGCTAAATGATGATTTAAAGCATACATATCTCAAGTAAATGAGTTATCTACTGCCCTTACAGCAGACAAAATCCACGGCGCTAACAAATGATGACCCAGGTGAGCAGATCAAGGCAGCATTAAAGTATTACATGTGAAACATATTAGGTCTTAAATTAAATTACACTGACCACTGAGTGAAACAGAATTCAGAGTGCATTACATACAGTATAGTGTATTCCCTGTTAGGTCAAGCAAAACAACATTAATCCACCAGAACCGCATCTCGTCTTGCTGCTCGTTCAACTTCCCCTGCTAGCTCATTTTCAATGTAACCTACACAGAATGCCTGCGAATAGCACGGCACAGTTGTGTTACAGTTGGATCATGTATGCACCGGCCTCCACATATTGAATAAATAAATTGTTGGTTTTAAATCGAACCTAAACTAGTGTAATTACTAGCACGTGTTATGTTATGTTCAGAGTGTTATCAAATATGTTTTCTTGGTTCTTGTATTTCTTTTCATTGCTGCCTTGCTTGTAATGGTGGGAAGTGGTTGTGTTGAGGATAACGACTTGTCAAATGTTATGCCTCAAGGACAGCTATTAAAGGGCAATCAGGAAACACACTCCCCGTAGAGGTTGTTTCATGGACACATGTTGCAGACCTGAGTGTAGTAGGAGGAATGTAACTGATGTCAGTCAATAGACCACGCAGATAATGGCCACTATGTACTAGGGATGGCACAATGCAATAGTTTCAGTCCCGATACCGATACAGGTACCTGCACTTTGGGTATCGTTCGATTCTGAGTACCGATCCAATTACAGTGTTATTAGATTAAGCGTATTCCTCACTGTGACTGAGGAAGAGACTGGGAATCATGTTTTGTGTAAGGAACCATCAGGCTTAAACATTGCTTTTCCTAACTCGGTAAAACATAATTTTACATGGGCTATATATGAATATACGGAGATATTACATGTTGTATTAGTTTGAGTGGATTGGTTTAGTGGTAAGTAAATTACATCCACTCTCTCTTTTAGGAACTAGATGCCTTTTATAAACCTGCTGCAGATAGTGTGGCCTGGGTAGGTTAGACATGGCTGAGACTTGAGAGTAAACCTACGTGTGTAAATTATTTTAATTGGATTAGCCCCATAGATCAGTTACAACTGTCCAATTGTCACCAATACCGATCCGGCTATTTAAGTCAGTATCGGACCGATTTCCGATCTCAGTATCATATCGGTTCCATCCCTACTAGTATACATGTCAACAATGAGCAGAAAGCTTAATAAAGGTTACACGCCTTAATAATCTGTGCTGTGTAGGATAAAGGATGTTTAGGATCTTGGATGTGTAGGAGCACCAGCAGCATAATATAAAGCACCATTTTCATCACCACACACACACGCACACGCACACGCACACGCACACCCACTCTAACATGCATGTGCGGCCGGACCAGCAATGAACAGAAACATTTGGATCACAACACACAGAGGAGTGTGATGTCATTTTCTGCTCCAGATGCAATTCCTCCACTATAGAAAATAGTAGTTTGCTGCTATATTAATGCTTAAATGTAAAAGAATAGCACTATTGCATATATGTAGATTTGATTGCCTTTTAACTGTAATGTTGCAATATTTGTTTTCACAAATTTTACAGAAATAAATGCTGACAATATTTAAACTGTTGACATCTGGGGGAATGCTTAATGTATTCAAAGACACCTGTAAGTAACTGACCAACCTAGAAGTCTGAGCATGTTAATGCACCTTCATGGCCGTGTGCATCCAATGCTCACACAGACATGGCTCACATTGGCTGGTGACATTGTGATGCTAACTGCGCTGCCTCAGGCTAAAAGTAAAATTTCTAGCTGTGGATTGCTTACACTTTTGTTTCTAAGCAACCTCCATATAACCGCTTGAAGCTGGATAACCATAGATGGAGGGATGGAAAATGGAGAGATGGATGGTTAGCTGGATGAATGGCGGTCTGTCGAAACTGTGCTAAATCAAAGGCAGCTGTGTCAAGCACTGCATTTAATTCTGTGTTGGTCTATCTGCCTCCATAGCTCTGACTGTGTGCTTTCCCACTTTACCTCTCCTCTTTCTTACCTTGCTTCACAGAAATGGAAGCCCAGCTTGAAAGGCCTGTTTACAGTGTCTGTGTTGTAGTTGCCAGATGTATTGATAATCCCATTTAGTGGCTCTGTGTGAGCTACTCATTTAATTGAAAATGGCTATGCTTTCCACAAGGTTGTATGTTTTCCCTGCCAATTAAAACCAGTCAAATCCAAATGAGCATACCACCAGTAATTATATGTACTGCGACTGACTGCAATTGAAACGCGTCTCTCGTGTAAAGATTATGGTAGAGATCAATACATGTGCAGTTATAGCAAGAGATACTGTAACTGATATTGGGCCCTATTTTACACCTAGCGCAATGCGGCGCAAAGTGGGAACGCAAGTGTCTTTGTGTCTTGTTTCAGACCGACGCAGCTGTCATTTTCCCATCCTGCGCCCAGGTTGTTTAAATAGCAAATGTGCTTGACCCCATTTGAGCAAATTTGAGGTGTGGTTTATTGCACATCGCTAGCTTGAGCTTGAGATGCAGCGGAATGCCCGACTGACCAAACAAAACCTGGTCTAAAGTCACATTATCAAGATAGTAGCGCCTAAGGCAGGTGCACAATGTTACACACACAGGTGAAACAAATTAAATAATGTAAAGAGTACAATGTCAAATAATATAAGTGTGTAGCTTACATCGATTAGGGATCTTGGTGGAATCTCGCTGTTGCCGAAGATAAGCGTTTCCCATCGCTGGTCCTGCATTTTTTAGATGTCTCCCTGCTCCAACACACCTGACTCAAAAAAATGGGTTGTTATCAGGCTTCTGCAGAGACTGATAAAGACCCATTCATTTGAATCAGGTGTGTTGGAGCAGGGAGACATCTAAAACATGCAGGACAGTGGGGCCCCAGGACGAGGGTTGGGAAACGCCTTTATAAACCTGCCGGTATAATAGCAATCCACCAAGGTGCAAGTGTGCCTGGATTTTAAAAGGGAATAAGAGATTACACTCTTGTTGGTTTATTGTATGTTGTGTTAAGTACAATCATTATGAAACATGCGCCTGGCGCTAAGCTAAACAAAAGTGGATTTGAAATGCCGTAAATGCAGTTTGCGCTTTAGACTGTGCACTTAGATTGTAAAAATAGGACCAAAATAATGTATAACTTGGTTTTACCTGTGTGTTTAATCCCTCTGCTTCAGCTAGAGTATTACATCTGATTTGGATTTTCCTGGCTTACTACACCGCTGTTACCGTGCTGCAGTAAACTATGACTAGAATGACATCGATTGAGTAAGTGGCAGCCTAGAGCCCATCTGTACTGGTGTTTATTGTCGTAAGTAAGTAGTCAGTAAAATGTATTTATATAGCACCTTTCACAGATAGAAACAGTGCTTCACAAAAAATGAAATACATAAAATAAGATAACCTAACATATAAAGAAAAACAACATAGATACATAAATCAGCCATAAAATTTGAATAATAGTATCTTCAACTGCCTTTTGAAAGTGTCCCTTAAAGTCAAACAACATAAAGAAGGAGGCAGGGCATTTCACAGCCTGGGTGCCACTGCTTGAGAAGATTGGTCCCCACTGGGTGTTGGGAACCACTAACAACCTCTGACCTGATGACCTAAGACTACAGGAGGGAAAATTAAGTTCTATCAGATCAGAGATGTACAGAGGAGCTTGTTGTAAGGCTCTAAAAGTAAGGACTAGGATTTTAAAATGAATTCTAAAATACACTGTTACTAGTGAAGTGATGCTAAAACAGGAGCGATGTGAGCTCTTTTGCTTGTGTGAGTGTAAAGCCTTGCGGCAGAGTTCTGAACAGTCTGAAGGCAGAAGAGCTCTTTCTTATTAAAGCAAGTAAAAAGATTGTTACAGTAGTCCAAACGAAATGAAAAAGCATGGCAACCGCAGATCCTGTTCATCTGTGCTAATGGAAGAAAATACCCCATGTTCCCACGAGTCAGAAAAGAGCCGCATATGTAAAGTGTTTTACCTTGAACGTGGGAGAGCACTCTGTTTTATGACAAACCACGGAGACACTTGTGACTTCATCAGGCAAAATTACCTTCCTCTTGTGTAACCACCATTTAAAAAATAAGCGATTGAAATGCTAGCATAGCCTCGGCGTGAAGGAAAGTGTAGAGAAAGAATACAAGGTGGAGGTTAGCTCAATATTGATTGACCTTATTATTTGGTTCTCACTCGTATTGTAAAGGTCAGTAATGGTCAGGTATTGATTAGGATATTTTTGATTGGTGGTGGAAGGCTACTCAGAGGGAGTGCGCTGTAGACATGAGTTTGCACTTTAGAAAATCCTGCTGTATCAATGATACCACATTAAATAATCCCAGAATAAATCAAAATAAATGTCATATTTGTCAATTTATGCTCACACAGCAGTGTACAATATTTACTCTACTTTTTCTCACTATACTTGGATCGTGTCAACGTGCAGACATTTGTTTTCAGATGGCACTTTTGAGTAACAACCCACTCTGATATGCGACAAAGCCCCCCAGTTATGTAATCAGCTAAGCAGTTGAGATATTTAACAAGAAACAGCACTTCCTTTAGCCTTTGTCTCAATGCCTTGGCAACAGCCCGGTACATCACTGGGAGAGCCACTTACGCTAATTGCATTTTGCTGTCAGATGTTTCCATGTCAAACCTTCACCCCCCTTCCGGAGCGACGTACAACCTTTCCACATGGCCTCAACACGTGGGTGGTACTATCCCAGTATGTCTCATGTGTGAAAGTTGGGTTTTTCAGGGATTGACGCAGCAGCATGCTTAATGATTTGGCTCGATTCCACCACACGTCTTGGATGTAGTCATTTCATAATACCGCTTCATAGTAAATATTTTAAATGGCATCTACAGTTATTGTTACATATCTAATTGTTTGTTTTTACTGTAATGAGACAATTATTTTGAAGTGGCTATTCAGTGCTTGAATTTTAGCTACTGCCTCAGCTTCTAGTTGATTTGAACACACTAGTTGTTGTCTCTATTTCTGTTCACTACATGGATTGCTTTTGCAGCACATTTATGGTGAAAAAAGTACAGAATATACAATAAATATATTCTAATAATGTCTGTATATAAATAAATAATGTCTGTATATAAATAGTGTGGTTAAAAACTTAAAATCTTTGCTCTCAATTTAATACAAAGTCATCTTGCAGATTCCTTATTAGATTTTCTCCACCAGCTTGACATGGGCGTGGCCAAACAAACAACTAAGTAATTACTAATTTACACATCTAAAGTCTTAAATATTCTATTAATTTAACATTACAGTATTTATCAACGTTAGATTAAGATTAACGTCACAGCCTCATACTGTACAATCAGTCACATCATTTATACTGGTGGATGTTGCAGTGCTAATGTCGTGTTGCTAACATGTGTCATTGTTGTCTGGTCAAAGTGACCGTAGCAAGGAGGAATTCAGTAGTGGGGGAGAGCATTCTGCCCTGCACAAGGTTTGTGAACAGTATCAGAGTTGCAAGTGGTTTTAGATCCACACCCAAGATGGGATTGTCTGGATGGTAGTATAAAGATGTTGACTATCACAGAAGGAATCACTGTGGTAATCACTATGACAGGTACATTTGCACATAGAAGGAATATGAGTCAGTTGTACATTCAGTAACCAAGATCAAAACATAGAGTACGCACTCTCACTTGCAGAGGTTGGTGCACTGCAATAAAAGGCTTATAGGCAATATACTGTACATGAGTGTCAATATCACACAAAGTATATACTGTACAGTACACACTATCATATACAACTATGGGAGACATCTAGACAAATAATAATACATGTAATTGAATTGCATGTAATTCCATTGCGGCAAGCCCCATTCTTCTTCCATGTTCTACAGCTCTCCTTGGTGGCTGTGAAGAAAGGCAGGTATGGAACAGTTGCTAAGGCAACCAGGAACAGTTCGGATGCTTCTTCTAACAAGTTGCCTAGGAATGCATTTCTGGCTGTTACATAAGAGGATATGCGTTCTCTCTGTGTCTCTATAACACACACACACATGAGCGCACAAACACACACACACACACACATACACGCACGCATGCACTCACACACAGACACACAGGCACACACACACATACAGTAGCACGCACAACACATAAACATACTCCAAAGGGGTTCTCCTGTAGCATTCAGCATGATTTATTCCTAATTGAATAGCTATGCTGGAGTAATGAAGCCAGCATGCACTGTAAATTCAGCTCTGTGCAATTTCATATACTTGCCAGTTGCCAGGGGTTTTCACAGAGGGACATCTTCATGACTCCTCCAATCAACTTATCTCAACTTGGAGAGGATTTAAATTGAACTGATCATAGTTTAAATAAATGGAGATGATGAGACAAAGATTTGTGAGAAACAACCATAGTTTGCAACTTTATGGGTCTTCGACAAATGAGGTGTCCTCTTAATATCAGTGTTGTAAAAAAGTGTTGCATTATATAATTTAAAATACAGACAAATTAATTTAAACATATTCTGTGATTGACAAAGTCAGCCCTCTATGCCGCTGTGAGGAATTTCTTTCTGTTGCATATAGTGCTGTTTCTTTGACTGGTGGAGAGGAGCCTGGGAATAGCGCTGAGCGCAGCACAGATAACACACTCCATCATTAGCCAACTAATTTGACTCCTTACGATAACTGGTCACGCATTCAGCAGCTTTTCTTTATCTAGCCAGCATAAGCTCTATCCTGCTCAAAACTATGGCTGTATCGGCCTGCCTTCCTGTAGGGTTTTGATGGTTGGAGAAGCGCTATTGCCTTTAACATATCTATAATGATTCCTGAAGGAATGAAGTGTTTTACAAGCTTGTCCATGAGTCTATGTTTAAAGGGTTGTACAGTTATGCATAGCGAATAACCACGCTCATGCCAGTGGTTTGTTTCAATGAATTATGAGTGTTATTCAATTACTGCGTAGACTTATCACAGGCAGGAGCATCTTAGGTCTACTGGAAGGACTCCCTTCTGAGTGTGTGTTCTTCCCCGTGTTCTCCGGGACAGCTGACTCCCCACACCTACTCCCAATCCCCTGGACTCCCATGTGCTCTCCCTCCATTCACAGGTGTCGCTGAACCGCACCCACACTTCATTTGACATTTGGAATCTATAGATCAGAGGTCTTCAATGTTTTTCAGGACAGGGACACCCTATCACATACAGTATGGTATAAAATATTTAGTTGCCGGGCCAACAATAATGTGTAGGGTGGCCTAGAGTGCCATGTATAAACATAGGCCACTAACTAAGCCAAGAAAATTATTACTGACAGATATATGTATTTATAGTACAGGTTGTATTTATGTCTATTTCCTTTGGAAGAAAATACGTTTGGGATCAAATAATTTGGAGGATCCTATGCAGTACCTCTGAGGACCCCCTAGGGGTCCCAAACTTCCCTCTGCTATAGATCATCACATCAAATGAGAGGCTTGACTCTCTCTTCCCTCTCATGGTTGCTGGCATGTAAACAATGTCACTTCCCTCTGCATGTCTCTACAGTGTAATCCTGCCCCTAGTGGTAGCAGGTAGGCCCTGCACCCTCCTGGGTCACAGTGTGGACAGGGTGTAGGCTTTGATCACTGCTGTTACTGAGGCAGTGCGCAGTGTAGGGAAGGCTCTGGGCCTGCCAGGCTGCCGGGGTCTTGTTTGTTTTCCCATCCAGACACCCCTGCCAGATGCGTGTAACAACTCACAGCTAGAAGCATGCAGTCAGCCAAAAACCAACCATCATTCACAAGCATGCACTCACAGCACATTATGTGGGCACACATACAGTAGGGGGCAGGGTTGGTGGTCAACTCTCATCTGAAAGGGTTCAATCTCCTGTGCGAGCGTAATGCCTATGCATTACCTGATCTTCTATACTATATGCAGACTGTATACTGTAGTTACTAAATTGTATGTAGATAGATGCACGCACCTAAAAAACCTCAACTTGAGCCTTGGCAGTTGAGCTCAGTGAAAATCTTCCCCATGAACAGTCTAATGAAGTGTCAAGCAGTTGATGGGGTTGAGATTTGCATATTAACATATATTGATTGGGAGGCTGCGTTTGATGAGAATAGCTCTCCAAAATGTACAACACGTTGGAGCTGATGGAAGTTCAAGGACATGCAGAATAAAAAAAACGACATGTTCCAAATGTCATCTAATAAACGCCACTTTCCCAAGGTAGAATGGCAATAAAAGGTATTTAAATGGGTGGGGCACAATTATTATTATTGTTATAATAATTGTTATATACGTTCCGGTAAGTGGAAGCAAAAACGTATACTCTATAAACAGTTGTTTGTAGTAGGAATAGCCACATAATGTATATGTCTTAGTTCAACTTGTACAGTACATTCTTAAAACAACAGACAAACTCCATTGGATTTTACGCATTTTGCTGTAGTGCTATAGGTGCTATAGAAATGAACTTTATTGACTTACTATAGTCTGCTTTTAGTGTGTGCGGGGCGCGGCGGGGGGTACACATGGGTCAGAGATATATGGGGAATGATGGGCAGCATCGGAAACAAGACATGGGCTGTTTGGAAGGGCACAGTGTCGGGTATCGGCTCGAAGTCTCAAAAAATATGACCAACCTCACTGCTGCCACTCTAGATGGCCGAGTAAGCAAGATATGTGCCACATGCCATAAGCCAAGACCTTATTTTGATCTGAGCTGCTTGGGTGAATAATATGGGGCTTGTAAAGCTGACAAGCCTCTGTTTTAGACGTGCTAGCCTGCCTCCCTGTTCATGGTTTTCTCCTCAAATCTAATAGCTCAGACCCTTTCTGATTTGCCTCGAGGGTTTAAAAAAAACAATTCCCCTTGCTTTGATTTTCCAAAGAAAGGCCAGAATTGCAAAGAGAGTGGATTTAACCTTTGGGAGATGGATAAGCAAGCTGCAGCATTGATTTCTTGTTATTTAGAAAATGAGGGGCGGGCCGGTTTGATTTTGTGCTGCTTGATCAGCTAGACAGGACTCTTGGTTGGCAACATGTTTTGAACCAGTTCTCTTTATTGTACCTAAAATGAGTCAGGAAGCTGCTAAATGTATTTTCTTTAATGGAGTTGCCAGTAAGTGTACAGTTATTAAATTATAGTGAATTGAACAGTGATCCCGTAATACAAATCACCACTGACAAGATTAGGATGAATTGTAGAGAGGACTTGTATTGTTCATGATTTCCAATGCTAGCCCGCTAAGAGGGAACATGCCTTATCTGATTTAAAGCACCTCACAGCATCATTGTAATTCTCTGTAGTGTGTTGACCTACCAAGGCAACTCAACACACAACTAACAAGACCTGGCCTTTATCCTAATCCATTCTTAAATAGTATTGCAGCTAGCCACCACGCTAGACACTGCCAGCTCTGAAGGTCACATGTGTTTTGATCTCAAGGCTATATTATCTTTTAACTTTGTTTTCAGCTCCTGTTAGGGCTCGAGCCGGTAGATGAGTGTGAGCTGTCAGTGATACTCAGCAATGATATAATGCTATTTAAATGCTAATGTGTTAAGAGGAGCACAACGACCTTTTTCGCTCTCTGAAAAACAGGAGAATATAACAGAGGAGACTAATAAATTAGCCTCTTCCTCTAACACCTTTTTTGGATACTCCCTATACATGTCATATATATTAGCTGTGTTTATCATTGTTGGGGCTCCACAATATTGGAGCTTTATTGGCAGTAGGATTTTCTTCAAACAATTATGCTCTATGTGCAAACGTGAACTTGTGTCCATTTAAATGAAGTCCTACACTGCAAGTAAAATGTCAGAATGCTCAACTGCAATATTAATTATAGGAGACAAAACCATTGAAATCCAAAGCAAATGCAGAACAGCAAATTATACAGTAGGAAGATTATTCAGTGACTACAAGTGGAAATATATTAAATTACAGTATATAACTATTAACCTTTTATAATTGCTGAAGTACATCTTCAATTACCTATTGAAGTCATTGCAAACCCATTTAATTCAGAAAAGCTACAGTATATGCAGACAACGAATCCACAAATAAAGCACACACCATGTGGGATGAAAAAGTCAGTTGACTATTTCTAGGCAACAATGTATGACATTACTACGGCGACTGAAGATTTGCCTCTGTTTAGCCACTGTCAGCACACCAAATATGTTTTTATTTCAAGTAAATATGTGTACGTAAGCAAATTAGACCAGGGGTTCCCAACCTTTTTTGGACTACGGACCGGCAGGCATATTTGAAATATCTTCGCGACCCGGTGTTC
>JAODTR010006424.1:0-10803 GCA_025399935.1 Amblyopsis rosae | reverse complement strand
TAACAGTGCTAGCAAGAAAGTCAAACACGTAGAAATCCAGCTATCAGGGAAGGACAAAATTACGAGCGTGTCTCAAGGATTACAAAAAATGAGGGGGCAGGGTTCATTCACTAGGCGTTTCTCTTTTCCTCTGCGGTCAGTACACAGCATCCTCTGACCCACGGCGCACACAGCAGAGCTGCAGAGAAGCATGTCTCCACAACAGTGTGATGGAGTCAGCTGTACACACCCAGCTGATCAGCGTGCATCTCTTCATCTCTCGTTTTTATTTACTTTGATGAAGGATGGTCTACATGTGTCCCTCCTACTTGTAAAGCAACAGACACATACAGTATGCATTCACTTAATAATTGGGCAACCTGCTATCTGTAACAAAGGCATTGTCTGTATATACATTTTGGAAAAATGCTTTCTTGCTTTTATGCATGCTATTTTTTATAATATGCCATTTCTGTACAAGAAAACATGCTTTCAATGTTCCTATTGGCCAGTTGTCACCATCTCATTTCTAAGGAGAGGAATAAAGTAATACAATTCGGTATTCATAATGTACACTGGGCATTTCTGATTCACAGAAAATCATTGTTTAAATGAATTGTAAACCAGTCAGCAAACATTCTGCAGTACCACTATAACATTACCACCATCTTATATGCAGAGCCATATTATTCTTTCACAAGATCCTTGGCACACAGGATGTTTTTTTCATTCGGCGGATGAAGGAAATGCATTATATTGTGTGTGTGCAAAGGTGCACACCCCTCCGAGGGGAAAAAATGAAGCGGTTTCTTACAAGATCACTGCCCAACAGAGAGCGACTGCAGTCCCAGGGAAGATTCGTTTATAATAGTCTTACTTTTCAAAAATCCAGCAAAGCAAAAATGCAGTTATTGGGCACAACCTGCAGTATATTGAAAACTGCTACCGGAGACGATTTGTTTAAGACGAAAAAAATTTTTATTAATGTGAATAATGAGCTTTGAGTTTTTTTAATTGGTCTGTTAGTTTTTAACATAAGGAAAAAATGACACGGCACAAACGTTTTCCATTTGGCGCAAAGACGTGCTCTATTTTTAGAAACGGGTTGTTATTTACGGTCATTTGCGTTTTGTGTTTTTTCTCTGTCGTGTTGTGTGTGCAAAGGCCTTTGACTTGAACTCGTGTCATTAGTCAAGGCAGATAGCTGCCGCTGGCAACATGGCATAAAGTCACAGCCCCTTTCTGACTTTACCCACTGTTTGTCAGATATCAAAGAGGCTCCGATGCCTGGGACATTATAAAAAATAGATGAATCCAGCAAGAAAGCCCAGCGGAGCCATTGTAAACCATGTCCATTGTTCCCACGTGTGTTCTCTCTCTCTCTCTCTTTATCTATGGCTTTATCTATCTGTCCCTCCTTCCCTCTGGTCTGTAGCTTCCTTGCCCCCTCTCGCTCACTCACACACTCACAGCAGTGACACAAGCCATTCTGTTTAGTTCTGCCCGCATCTAGTGGCAGCCTCCCTGGATTGATTCTGACAGCAGTAAACGCTCCAAGCGAGACACTTTATTTCCCTCTGCAGCTTAAAGATTAATAGGCCATATCACCCATGGGTGAGCTCCTCTGCTTTCTGCCTATCTTTTCACCACTGAGATTAACTCTAGGTTTAAATGGGAATGATTTGCCATTTTATCCCTTTGGGTTTATGCAGGGCTTTTGAAGCCTTGAAGAGACTGGAGCATTTACATGGTCTATTTTATTAATTTGATTATGAAGTAGTGCTATGTCTTTTTATTTTATATTTATATTTTGTTTATTTAACATTTACAGCAGTTAAATTTAGTTTACCGTACATTATTTATCTTTATCTATATTATCTATCTTCCTAACCAGGCAATTTGTATGTATTTTACTCATACTTTGCAAATAAAATGATTGACAAAAATGCTTTTCTTCCTGAAGCATACACAAAGAAAGAAATATTTATAGATTATTTAAAGAAATCATCAAGCACTCATCTATCAAGGAGTACACCCCTAACAGCCTTGTAAACAATACACTTACAATTCCCCTATCTCCAAACAGGAAACAGCCTGTCCTCTTTAATGTCATTAAATCTGCCGGTCTCTAGGGCTAATGGTAATTTTCCTGAGCATAACTTTGCACCTAGGGATCTTTACATAAGGGTCTACTCTACATTGTAACCAAGACAATAAGTTCATAATTTTAGTTTGTATCATATATCAAGAGACCATTGCCTTAATGTCAGAAGAAAATGCTGCCAATCTCACCAATTCAGCATTTCCGTATATTTCCATATAAACTGAGAAATCTACTGCCACTTGATGAAATGTGAATAGTTCGGCTATAGCCCTTGAGTTTGATGAGCACATGCCATGATTTGAACCTCAGTATGTTGTTCAGTATTAAATGGTGACCTAAATCTACATTTGATTGGGTAAGGGAGACTGCAAGAGCTGTGATGGTGTGTAAAACCTCAAGCATGTCTGTTTTCTAAGCCAAGCAGAAGGCTCTTTAGTCCTCTCACTGTTTCTATACAGTTCTTCCGTGTGGATTACAGTACGAGGTGCACACTCGCTGATTATTTAATCACTGGAAGGGGGGTGGGGGGTGTCCACAATAAATTTGCACAGCCCACGCTTGTACATTTTTTAGCAGGCCTTTCTGAATCTCCCTAGTATGGATAATTTCAGAACGGCTGTTTATTGTTATGCGTTCATGAATATCAGCAGCATAATTTCACGCTCGTGGATCGAAGGCCACGTTCTGCTCCACAAAATAAAGAGAGCCGTGGGTGTGTTTTGAGCCATTTCTGAAGGGGCGAGCTTTCAGGCTTCGTGCTGTTAAAGTCTTCTCCATCCGTGTGCTGTGTCAACTTGTACCACCGTGGGCTAGCCTAGTAGTCCTGATAAAGGTTGCTGTTACGTAACATGTACCAAGTTAATGTGCACTCAGGGATGTGAACACAGCCACTTTGCCTTCACCTATTGGTGTCAGCAAAGCAAGAAAGCCTTGGGGCCATTTTGGAAATGGCGTCATTCCAAATGTGTCAGTGTGGCATTATTAAGAGCGCAACATATTTTAAGATGTCTCCAGCATCAGAACTGACAGTAAGATCAAGTAGTAAATCAGCAGTATCCATCGTGTGCTTCAATCAGTATTTGCTGTGTTTGCTGCATTTCCATTATCTGATTACAAAAAAAACTAAAAATACATGGGCAATGGTGATTTAAGAGCAAAATATTGATTATATTCACCGTGAACTTTGTCCCTTTCAGTACATAGGCACACTCTTGAGATTTGAGTTTTTCCACATCTTGATTTAATGGGCAGGGCTCTATGCTGTAATGTTCCTTCTTAGTCTGTCTCTTTCTCCTTCCTCTCTCTTTTCATTTGTAGACTCCACGCAAGCTAGTGGTCATTGTGGTCAGATGCACCCGGAATTATTGCATGCAGTCCGCTCACCGCAGAAAAGCTTGCCATTGCATTTAACAGAGAGTTCTGGTGAATTCTATATCGGGACAATGGGAGTGGGCGACACAATTGGCTTTTGGTCCATGTGTTCACCTCTCCAGATGGAGCCTGTATTTGGCTGCACTTGAGACAACACAGCAAGTTGGTGCCTCTGGCAGGTTTTACTCTCTCTAACCGCCTCTTTGCATCCTTATCTTGGACTATTCACATAATCACAGAGGCTCATTCAATTATATACAGAATATGTTGCTTAGTTGTTAGTAGCAGATTAGGTTTGCTGTCTTGTATTGATTTGATTACATGATGTTACCTTCTAATATGTTTTGTCATAACAGCTGTGTAGTTTGTCCTTAGGGCTGTTTTTAACATTCAAGATGGAAAACTGAATTTGAGTCTCTAAAGTTCTTTTTTTGTAACCGACTTTTTGAATTGTTGCACAGAACTTCATTCTTTGGACTGTCAGCGTCCATAACGATAATCCCTTGTCCAATAAGCTCCCTAAGTATTTATTGGAGAATGATAGAGAGATAATTATATATAGACAACTATATATATATATAGAGATATAGAGATAGATAGATAGATAACTATATATATATAGAGAGAGAATTATAGAGAGGAGAGAATTAGATGGGAAGAGCGAGAGAGAATGTGAAATAATTGGACAGAGTGGACATTTCACCGCAGCCTTTGGCTTCAGTATGGTCACTCCCTGTGTGTTCAGCTGGCTATTCTAGACATCTAGCCATCACTGTCACTCAATACTGTCTCAGAGCTTCCTGTGTAACAGCTGTTACAGAACAGCAGTGCAGAACTTCTGAAGTGGAAAACAGAACCAAAATATGGTTAAAAAAAGGTTTGAAAGTACCTAAAGTAGGTTATGGGTAGCGGTAATATTTTAATAGTAAATATTGCTTTTGCTATAGTTGGAATTTATGCAAAACATTTCTTCCTGGCTCCATAAACATAGCAATTGCATATGTATTATAATATGAGACTGCAAGATAATGTACACATACACATTGGCATTGGCTTGCATGGGTACATAATGCAGTGAGCAGGTTATACGTTAGCCTGCCGTAGTTGTTAATTCACAGTTACATGTATTGATAGCACCACAATTGAAGCAGTTTGGTGAATGCATAACTCTGGATGTTTAATATGTTTGACTTGTGCCTTTCCTAAAAAGCCATGTAGTGCAACAAAATAACTTTATTATTTAACTCCCCGTGCTAGTTTGAGTGTTTCCCCAAGAATACATCTAAAACACAGATGGGACAGTTCGCATCTCATCGGCATTTGACAGAGATAAAAGTGGGAAAGAAAACTGTTTCTCAGCTAGGGGTGTCACGATATCAGATTTTCACTACACGACTATCATGGTCAAAAAAAATATATATATATATATATATAACAATATTATCGCGATATCTACACAGATCAGCCATAGCATCATGACCACCTGCCTAATATTGTGTAGGTCCCCCTTTTGCCGACAAAACAGCCAAACAGACGTGACCCATCGAGGCATGGACTCCACTGTGGTATCTGGCACTAAGACTTTAGCAGCAGATCCTTTAAGTCCTCTAAATTGCGATGTGGGGCCATAATGGATCGGACATGTTTATCCAGCACATCCCACAGATGCTCGATGGGATTGAGATCTGGGGTATTTGGAGGCCAAATCAACACCTTGAACTCATTGTTCCTCAAACCATTTCTGAGCCATTTCTGCTTTGTGGCAGGCTGCATTATCCTGCTGAAAGAGGCCAATGCCATCAGGGAATACAGTTTACATGAAAGGGTGTACATGGTCTGCAACAATGCTATCAGTTAAATTAACCTTCAACTTTTGTGTGTTTTGTTGTGTTAGGTATCAAATCTTTTTATTTTTAATCTGTACTAGCAGCAGCAAAATATGGCATGGTGTGAAATCCTTGCTGGGATTTCAGCTTTGTGACTCAGTACTATGACTCATTGTTTATGTTTTCCATAGAAAGGGAATCTGATGGCTAGACTAGGTTAAGTTAACCATATCAGTTGCTTTTAATAACAATTGCTTTAGGATTGGAATGTTGTGTTGTGTTGATGGTGGTGAGGTTTGCCAATGTGCTTGATAGCTCAGGTCAGGCCATGCTTGTTACCAACGAAGGAGTAGCTTCTCAAGTTTCTCCAATACTGTGGTGCCCTGGATAACTCCCGACCTAAGGGAATACGCCCCCAGCCAGGCCTGGTGTGGGAAGGACGCTATGTTCCCGCCAGGTGCCTCAATCAGTGGAGAAACCCTAGGTGTGACATATCAGTCAATCGATCAGCAACCCGGACTGGAAACACAAGGAACCAGGAACAGACGATCAGAAGAGAGCAAGTGGGGAGGGACCTTGGAACGTCGACTATCCCCCCGGATTACGAAATTACTGGCTGAACGCCAAAAGCAGCGGCATTACTCTAAAATCCAACCCATTAAGCATACCTGTCGCCTCTGGGTTTTATTATTCGCCACACGGGAGGACACAATACACAAACAAGTAACTGTGGAGCTAACTTTGTCTTTTAGAAATGGTAGAAACTAAAACCTCTGCGGAGTTTTAACAACAACTATATGTATTTTCAGCACGATATCAATATTACATTTTTTATTATCATGGTTATCGTCTATACCGGTATATGACATACCTCTAATATCAGAATGTGGTCAATGTGATTTGCCGTCTCACACTTTTGCTTTTGTGTTCCTTTTGTTAAATAGGCTATTTTCTCTCTTCCCTCCGTGTAAGACATTATTTTCTTTATTTCTTTTGTAATGGTGATTAGAGGAAAGCGTGCTTATATTGCATAAATATTCTCATAATTATACCAATTATACCCTTTGTTTTGATTGTTCAAGTCATGTCGTGTGCCCTAATGGTGTTCTAAAAAGTATTCCATTTTATTTTAATCATTCAGTATGGGAAAGCTTTATTCTGTCCCTTAGTTGAACCACTACTTTTTGGTTATATTTGGGTATTTGTTTGTCTGAGCAGCCTAACAATAACAAAGGGACATATTAATTTATCAATGAGGACCTGAGAAGGAGGATTTCTCCCAAAATGTACTCTCTAGGGACTGCATCTTAGTTTGTGTACTATGTAATGTACTATTCATAGATAGTAAATGTTTTCTTTAGAAAGCTGAAAGTGTAAAACCTTTACTTTGATGTATTGTTATGCATTATACTGTATGTCTGGCATGAATCTAAATGTGTAAGCATTGTCAGAGAAGGTGCTTCCTTGTGGTGTTCATTACATTTGAGTGTGATGTACTGTATGGAGATAGACGAGTGGAAATCCATTAAAATCCTGATCCATTTCATGATGCACTGTTAGGCATGCTCCATGTAAATGTACTAGGGATGCAATTAATTGACAACAAAGATCGGTTTTCCATATCGGCCATTAGAAGGGAAAATCGGACTACCAGCGATCTCGTATTTTGAGTGGAAATCAGCCGATTCCGATCTGTTTCTGATTTATCAGTGCATCCCTAAAACGTACCCACACATTCACCCCTGTTGTCAGTAATTGTTTTTAGAGATGAGCTGCTATGGAGTGTTGTAAACGGTACTAATTCTCAGCCAGGCAGTAAAGTTACTGGTACCATTTATGAAAGCGTTATGTTCTTGTGGCTGAACAGGGACATGTTTTATTTCTATTAATCTCCATAAAGAAAGAGGCTTTTGCACCTATTCTTTTCATTCAGGCAAATGATTTGTCATCACAGAATATTTGAATGTTAATATACCTGCAATTAGAATTTTATTGAGAGAGCGATGACGGAAAAAACGGTCTTGTTTCCCGAAGTGGTTCTGTGATGAAACGGCTCAAACCACGCTCAGCCTCTACCAATTTTGTGACATGTAGTCAGAGCTGTTTCTTTTTGGCTGAGCCCAGCAATTATGTGATTTGTCAGGTACAAATATCCTTTGTCAGTCCTAGACAGTGCAGTTGATTTGGCACTGCTGTTGGTTCACTGAACAAAGCCCCAATTTCCTGTGCTTTGTCTAGCAGTTTGTATGACTGGCTGCCAGGAAAGTTTTGGTGAGTTGGTTGAGTGGTGTAAGGTCGGCTGTCAGATTACTTGTTCTGGAACACTTCCAAGTGGAGGAGGGAGGGAAGGGAGCAAAATAAAGGATGATCCTTGCATCTTGCAAGCAAGCGTGCGTGCGTGCGTGCGTGCGTGAGAGATGAGAGGCTGTCTTGTCTCATTTAGAGTCCATTAGCTGACAGGCAGCCTGACCACTGGGGACATTTTACCAGGTGACACACAGCTGTTATGCTTGCCTGAGAACAACAGGCAACAGCTAAATGGGGAGGGGTTGAGGGCTTTAAAAGTGTCCCCCATGGTAAGAGATGTCGACAGCCCTTCCTCCTCACTCGACTGTGTGCGTGTGGACACGCATGTGTGTGGACGCAGCGTCTCTGGTACACAGAGCTTAGCGGTGCGCGAGCCGTGACAGAGATATTGTGGGGGGGGGGTGGGCTGCTGCTCATTCACTCAGGCTTTGCAACATGGGAAGGAAATTGATGCGGGAGGAGGAATACATCAAGTAGGAGGAAAACAACTGCTAGTAATCTGACCCAGTTTTGCCTCTACAGGCTCAATTCCAACCGGGTGCCAATCTGTTAATCTGCTGCAGAGTGATTGATCTGAGCTGGGAAGGCAGGACGGGACTTTTGACTTGGGAGGGGCGGGCATCTGACATGCTGTGCAGATCCACAGCCAGAAGCTCTCTCTCTCACGCGCCCACGCACGTGCGCATGCACGCACACACGCACGCACCCTATCACCAAGGAGAGAAGTGGCTGCTCTGCCATTGCAGCAGCAGAGCGCGGAGCTCATTAAGAGCCGTCCAATCACACTACAGCCGTTATAGGCGCGGCTAGCTCAGCTCCACCCCGGCTCGTTTAGCATGTCCCCTTGCAGAGGGGTAAAGGGTCAGGCATTTGAGCAGGGGGTCATTTTCTGTATTCTCAGTAGTGCCCTCCTTTAAGGGATGTTGCATCATTGTAACTGATGGTGCAATAGTTTGTTATGATGTTTACATCTGTGTGTGTGTGTGTGCACCCACACAGATTTTGTTGACATCCATTATACCAGAACCTAGGCTCTCAAGATTGTATTGCTATAAATGTGTTGAAATATTCAAGATTTCTTTATGGGAATTGCAAAGGAAAATGTGAGCGTCCCACAGCCGCCAATAGCCTACCTGTCATTATGCATCACCTGATGGTGAGCACTCATTTACATAAACTTAAATGTTTGAGAAGAAGGCTGACAGCTGCAGAAGACGTGTTTGCATATTTTGGTTAGAGCAATTCTGAAATCTAAATAAAACCCAAAGGACAAACCAAAGTCCAAGCTTATGAAGGAATTAATCCGTTTTGGCACTTAAATAAGGCAAGCAGACGCTGTAATCTGCATGGGGCGCCATTCCCACCTTGCGAGTGTCAGCGTGTTGTAGGTCTGGCTGGATCAATGGAAGGATGACTGTTATTGTAGAAGGGGAGGGGGCTAATTTATTTATCTGCAGTCGAGGCCCACCTCAGGGACCAACACATCGGGGAGCCCAGCAGCCTTGTCAAAGCAGCCAGCACATTGTACAGAGACGGCAGAGAGAGAGAGGGGGGGGGGAGTGAAAGAAATCCCTGTGGTTGTAATCTGATTGTTTTGACTGTGATTTGACAGTGTCACGCACTTCTCTTCTTAGTTGTCTACCAATGGAATTTCAGTCAGCACTTTTTGTTTAGGCTAACCTCTGAGTCAGACTTTCTGACAGGGAACATTACCTCGGACAATCATTCTTTCTTTGGAATATTAGCTTACTTCAGCATGTTTTTCATTTATTTATTTATTTATTTATTTATTTATCCAAGCAGAAATGACGTTATTATATAGAAGCCTGTAAGGGGTATTTGTGTTTTTTATATATATATATATATATATATATAAAACTTGCCGGTACAATAGTAGATTCTGTTTTTCCTGGCTAGACAATACTGTTGTCACATCCACCCGCATATTAGAGAGGCCATCATCCTCTTTGTGAGAGACTCATTCAACATAATGATGTGCAAGGAAATGCTGGTGTGGATATAAAAACATTTATGTAAAGAAGCTAACTGGAAAAGTTACACACTAGCTTGGGCCAGCCATACCGTTAAAGTTGAACAACACTTGTGTGTGACAATATTACTAGAAAACAGCGGAGAGGAAAAAGGAGCCGGAGTCCTTAATTTGCTATCTTATCACATTTTTTAATGGCCTTTGCGCCTCACTCAGTGCACAGCAGGCTATTGTTCTGAGAGGTTTACGGTCCATTTAGCTTTCTATACGTCATCGCACTTCCAGAGTTCAGAATCGCTGACAAAAGTCTAGAGGCGGGTTCAATGAAATAACGTTGATTGCTTGTCCTTTACTTTATTGATTGATGTGCCGTAGTGAACGCAGTACAGACTAAACCGAGACCCAAGTTTCAGATTATATTTCTTTACACAGTTCTGGGTGATTGGATTGTGATCTGATTGCAAAGAAATATTTTAAAGACCATGTAAAACAAATACAGAGATTTGTATGGAAATAACTTCTATACTGTATGTTAGACATCCTTTCCTATAAACATGAAAACACTTAACTACATTGTATTGAATTGTGGAGTTAGACTGTATTTCATAATTTCTATGTTCAGGATTTTTTCAGGAGGGCCAGAAACGGGGGATTATACACGTATGTAGTCCCCCACGGAATACTCCCTCCCCCTAATGCCACTAGCAGGGGCGCCGTATAAGGGGGGAAAAGTTAGGACAATTCCAAGGCCCCCTGACTGACAGGGGCCCCAAAAAGTAGGAAGAAACATTGTTTCTATTGTTTTCTATTCTATTGTTAATATAATGTTTTTATTATATTATATAAACCATCGTCATTGAATACGTTTCAAATACAATAATACAATTAATAATCTCTTTGTTTTTACTTGTTTTTACTTGTTTTTGGCAATAAAAGTTAAATATCCCCATTGACCAAAAAGTAAACATCCATATTGACTGACCACCCTCCTGTATCTGCATGAAATGACAAAGACAAAGATAAGGGTGGCAATCTGTAACCAAGTTTTTCACCAAGAAAGGTGGGTATCCTATAGTCTGAGTGGTATCATTCACAGGTTAATACCAGTGGTATTAACATGTGAATGATAATGTCCATAGTGAAATAATATAGCTAGCTACAGACTAGTGTTAGCCTACATTTCATCAACATGTAATCAGTGCAGGGAAACGTTTAGCAAGATATTA
>JAODTR010006423.1:0-10805 GCA_025399935.1 Amblyopsis rosae | reverse complement strand
GACCTGCACATGCGTGCGATGGATATCCAGGTGCTTAACGCACCGCCTCTGGCGGTCAGTAGAAATGAAATAGAACTATGTTTGTTAATGTAAACAACACTGATCCAAAGCCAAGTCAGTATTTATGGATTTAAATTTGCCCATTGAAAAAAACTAATAATAAAAAGTTATAATAATATATATACTGCATATTATCTATTTAATTCTTTCTTTACTTTGATCAATTTGAATCAAGCTGAGCTGTTTGTACTGGAATATTTTCAGAATACAATGAGGATATGCTGTTCATATTTTGCATCATATAAGACATCATAAACATTAGGTAATGTCATAATGGGAATGTCACGTAACTAATAAGTGCTGTAGCTAGGCTAGAGCACTAGGGCAGTGTGTGTGTGTGTGTGTGTGTTGTGGCTGCCTGAGGAGCCCTGTCAGCCTGCAGCAGGTATCTATCTGTCAGTAGGGTGCTGGAGGAGGTTGGCCTGGTCAGGCCTTTCTGTCTGCCCTGCTGCACACAGCAGCGGAGGTACACAGTAAATACACACACACACACACTCGCAGACACACACGTGCACACACGCACGCACGCACACACACACCCACGCAAAAACAGACATGCGCACACACACACGCACTTCCCTAATAACATTTTATTGTAGTCGTGTGTGTGTGTCTTGGAATTAGATTTAGCGCCAGCATAATCCATGATTCCAGTGAGGTTATATAGTAGAATAATGAAAAGCACATTGGTTCACATGTAGGAAGTTGGCTCTCTACACCTGAATGACGTGCATGTTCACGTGCATGAGTCTGCATATTGTACAGACTACACGTGCGACCGTGTGTGTGTGTGTGTGTTCAGTTAACTTGTGATACACTGTGCTACATCAATTTGTCACTGCATACACTTCACTGTAATTGTGTGTGTGTGTGTGCGTGTGCATGTGTGTGCCTGTGCATGTGTTTGTGTGCGCGTATGTGCGTGTTCAAGTGTGCTGGCTGGCCTGTCTGCCTGCTGCCTCCAGCTGTGCCCTGGGCCCACAGATTTACAGGTTCCAGTGACCTTTTCATCAGAGGAAGCCCCCCCCCCGCCCCACCCCACCCACCCCCACACACATTAGGTTTTCCCACTCCTTGTCTAAAAACCTCTGTCAGTGGTCAGGGATGTTTTTGATCACTCCATCTGGCCGACTTGGGCAAGGGGCTGTGTGTGTGTGTGTGTGTGTGTGTCGAGGGGGATATTGGGGGGGGGGTCTGAATCAGTCATTCCACACTGCATCTGTCTGCTTCCACACACCTGCTGGCACTGTAACAGCAGTTCCTTATTAAGCACATCAGAAAGCTACATACAGTACAATGTGGGAATATTTACTTCAGTATTTAGTAATGTGGTAAGCGCTTAATCTGCACTAGTGTCATTTTCAGGGTTAGCAGTTTGGACGTTTTCCAACTGAGTAAAAAATGGACTGTAAAATAGTTTCAATGCTAAGAGATGAATACACTGAGGCTAAATTGACTTGGTACAGTATACATTTTTACATGGGTATGCCTGCAAATATTTTCCATGAAAAGATATAGTGAAGTAATTGCATAATTAGCAGAGAATGACATTACACTCCCTCTGTGTATGTTATAGTTATAGTTGTGTTTCCATAGTCGGTCCGGTCATGTTAGTGCGTGTGCTGTTTAATCAGAAAAAAAAGTTAATTTGTAGTGTCAATATAGTGTGTTTGCATTTTTTAAGATATTGTTTAGGTTGTTAAGGTTTGTCTACCGTAAACGTCCAGAGACATGGTATATCAATGTTATGTGCCTATTGACTGAATTGGTAGACCCTCACTGCAGTGTGAAGGAACAAAGTTTGCCTACGCAGTGCCGTTCAACATGACCGTTAACATCTCCCCACCAGATAGATTACTGCAAATAGCCTCTTATAAGCCTGAAAGCCAATTACACCTCCATTCTTGTAATAATGAACTCGTGAACCCAGCTTTATTGGAAAAGGCTGAGAGATCGGAATCAATACAAATGGACTGGGAAGTCGCTGAAAAGCAGAGCATGCAGTGAGCTAGATTCACTGTGCAGTCAGAAGAGCTTCCCCAAACTTGAATTTATTTGCGTGTTGATGGGCTGTAAGAAATCCATCCGATGCCCCTGTTCCACTTCCATTGCTTATTTTCTGGAAGGTAGATAGGCACTTGGCGTGGCTGCTTAAGATGGATATTTATACATTTGTATAACAGGATGTCACATCAATGGCAAAATAATTAATCTGTTAGGTGTTCTCTCTAGAAATTGTGCATAATACAGCTATTAGTTCCTGTGGATTGAGCCCAAGGGAGGCATTCAGGGGTCCTGTGGAGAAGAGTAAGATCACACACACAAATCACTAAGAGGCATCTAGGACCCTAGTGAGGTAAATGGAAGCCTTCCAGCCTCTTGCTCAGATGGGATCAAAGCCCATTGACCCCAGTGCTCCATTAAGGATAATTAATTTGCTTGCATATCAAAACGCTATTAAAACAAGCAAGTAGGGTCCAAAACACTATTGATTTTGAGGTCACATATGTACTGGAAATGGACTTCAGGCCAAACAACATTTAACAGAGTGGATGGACATGAGGGAAAGCTACCACGCAAATGTACGGTATGAGTCAGACTCTAGGAAAACAAGGCAATTAGAAGACTTTTACAAAATATCAATGGATAATTTAAGAAGGACATACAGTACTGTTTGTATACAGTAAACTGTATACATTGGAATGGGTCTGAAATTTGACCAACTCACTGGTGACAGTCTCGCAGACCCAGCCTTCACATAATGTACGTAAAGTTGGCCAGGTCTCCCTTGTAAAAGAGATTCTATCTCAATGGGACTTTCCTGGTAAAATAAAGGTAAAAGAAATACGTAAAGTCTGGTACACAGCTCTGGCTAACTGTGGCAGTGTCCGCCTTCTTGACATTTAATTGACATACAGGACGACCAACTATGTAAGACCAAGTTGGATGTTAAACTTTAAATGAGGAAAACTAAACAACAGGACTTGATAAATCTGTAAAATGTGTTGGCTATGGTTACTTATTCAAATACATGTTTTATTTTAATTTAAGCACTGTGCTATCGTTGCACCGGGAATTACAGAGACATACTTGTGAGTGACAATGTGAACAGCCAATGGATATCGACAATATTACTTCCCAAAAGTCAGAGATTCCCGTGTGGAGCTTACAGGCGTATATGTATCAGACGTTCAGCACAGAGTTGCCTATGTGACGTAGTGCTAATGAACGGGAGAGGCTGAGACTACTGGTGACATGACATTATTCACGTTAGATGTTTTTTCCATGCGTTTGTGTGTGCTCTAAGACAAAGCTGTTACATTATGTGTCTTTTTGTGCCCTACAGGTTTTTGTCTTTATTCTTAAAAACAATATCCATGAAGGCACACCTTTGTCCTGTCCTAATCTTCCTCTAGAATCACATTTTACATTCTAAACACATGCAAACAGAATTCAGCAAGATGGCTCCAGTCCTCTGATGTGTTTGTATAGCTCCACCCTTTTCCTAGTAAACAGAGGTTCTTTGACTGTGCCCACCTCCCTAAGCATGGGGACAGTGGCACGGGATGCTCAGGATGGGACGTAACCATGTTGGAACTTCCTAATGTAGAGGTCCCCACTCCCCCACGCCCCTCGGTAGTGGAACTCTTGTGTTTTATTGGCGGTCGAGAACGAAAACATGGGACCTGGCTTAGATGCTTTGATCTCGTTTCCTGGTCCGTTATTTACGTCAGTTTCTCACGAACTGCTTTATCTTCTTGCTTAATTACTCTGCGCTTCCTGACACATTTTCGCTCTTACCCCAGACAATGTGTTGCACTTTAATGCAGGAAGCTATAAAGGGCTTTTGAGTATTTAACTTTTTTTTTCTTCAAGTATTTGTCAGGAATAGGACTAAATCACGTTCTTGTAGGGTTAATAACTACTTTTATGACTGAATAGTTCATTGATGACTGACAATATATAATCAAAAATACATATTTAGGAAGAAAGTGCTTTCCCAAGACTAGTTTTATTTTGTGATGTATTGTTTAACCTATGTTAACATGTGACATCTCACTTTGTTCACTAGTTGTAGCTGAATGCACATGTGTTTTAATACTTTAAGTACTGTACATGTTTGTTTAGATAGCATCTCAAATATACATATCCTGGAATGTAAACCTGGAAGAAATTAATATTACGTACTGGCTGTTTCATTTGGCAAATGCTCAATTTTCTATTTTATGCTACTACAAGTGTAAGATCTATGAATTATTACTTAAAGTGTGTGGTTTGCCATTAAAATAGAGGTTCAGACACCTCTGAGGCAGATCCAGGAAAAAAAACGATCAGAAGAAATGCCCAACAAGACAAGAAACAGTGAAGAGATGATAGAAGATGGAGTCAGCTGTAATTAACCACAGTTGCTCCTGGATCTGACCAGCAGCTTCCTCCCCTTGACCCACACGCTCCCCCAGCTCAGCATATGGAGTGGAAAAGGGCTACCCTCAGTGGAAAGTGTGGCCCTGTTTGAGCTAAGATACTGGATGTCATTAGGGACCCTTCATCTGGGGTCTACGTGTGAGGACCATGTTTGCTGCTTTAGGATACAGGCTAAGTGGTATTGTTTAATGTGGACACAGTGATAGGAGGCTTTGCAGTTGTTTTGCCCCAACTGTGTTCCACAGGGCTCCACCAACCATGGAGGAACAGCAAAAAGGACAATGGCAAAAGGACCTTGGAACAATTGTATGATGAAAGGTATGGCCTCTCGGTCGCAGAAGCTTCAGGTCCTTTTGATGACAATAACCATTTTTTCGTTTTTTTGCCTCTCAAAAGTCACACGTGTGCACACCCTGCTTCAGTCCCAGCCCTGGAAGATAGTTATAGCTATATTGTTGTTTTATATTGTGATTGTTGTGTTGACAGCTATATAAAAATCCTATACAAATTCATGATTGGAAGGCCACAGTTGGGCTTTTGTTCAAGGATATAAAACAGTCATGACTTACTTTCAGTTAAGCCACTCCTGTCTGACATAATCAATTATTTAAAGCATAAAGAAGAAACAGTTATCGTTGGCAAAAGGGCTTAGTTTGTGCACCTCCTCGTCATATAGTATGCAGATATGAGTATTCTGCCTTACTTTTAATGTAAGCCACCTTTGTTCTAGTGCCCTCTGCTGGCCAGTGGTTTATTTACCAGGAAGTGATTTAGTTTATGTTGGAAGTTCGCCCCATGTAAGACACATATAGAGATCCGAAGCCATCCTTTGTTTTGCCGTGCGTGAGCATTGCCTGTGAGTATTGTGTTGTAGCCTAAGTTCATCCTACAATATAAAACTATATCATATGTCAATTATTTTCTAAGACACTGCATTTTGTGATTGATAAGGAGCTCAGCCCATATTGCTTGTTTACCAGTTAACAAAGCATTTTAGTGATGTACGTTTTTTAATTATGTTAATTTAACAGCATCTTTGGACATACAATGTCATTGTAATTTTTTTATATACAAAACATATAGTTATTGTATTCTGTGTTTTTTGCAGTTTCACTCCTTTATTATTTTGCTCAATAAATCAGGAGCTAGAAGGCTATCTCCTGACTCCCGTGTCATAGGAGCGATAGCAGTTTGGCTGTCTGTCTAATTCTGGTTAGATACACCTTAAGGAGGGCAGTACAGTGAAAATGTAAGTGACCAGCTGGCAATTTAACATCTTTGGAGCTAAACTGAATCTACATGATGGAAGAAGGCAGAGACAACATCAGTTTTACTCAGGCTAGCTCAAGATCAGGATCAAGATCATCAACGGCTAGCGCAGCTGCAAGGGCAGAGGCAGCACGTGCATGCGCCTCATTCGCTGAAAAGGAAGTAAAGTTAAAAATGGAAAAGGCTAAACTGGATGCTGAACTAGGAGCATTGACATTGCATAGAGAAGTGGCTGCAGCTATAGCCCAGGCAGAGGCCTTAGTGGCAGCGGTGGAAATTGAAGGTGGAGTATCTCAGAAAGATATTGCAGAACGCACAAGGGACTATGTTCAAGAACATTCTATGCTTCATACCAACCCCACACCTCCTGATGGTGTCAAAGACCCATCGCCACCACACACTAATGACAGTGTTATTACATGGGCAAAACCTCATATTACTAAATCCCATGCACATAAGCCTGAACCCGTGGTTCTGTCATCAGACTCCAAACATGCAGCTGTCTCCACTCATGTCTTTCCAAACCCACAATGGTTCGACCCAGGACCGCACAGCCAACCTGCAGATCCCTGGACTCAGCATTACGCTCCCCGACTTGACTCAGGCTTGTCTCCTACATATCAAGCTCCAGCCATGCTAGATTTTGCCAAGTATCTAGCACGTTGTGACTCACTCAGATTGATGATCGCCCTGAGAGCTTTAGAGCATGGCAGTCAAGCTTTCTTAACGCCATCAAAGGTCTAGACAAGCGAGGAGCTGGACCTGCTAATAAAGTGGCTGGATAATAATTCTATCACACACGTAAAACGAATAAAATCAGTGCACATCAGTAATCCCAATGCAGCACCAGCAGAAAAGCCTGGGACAGATTAGCGGAGTGCTACACCTCACCAGAAGTAATCAGAGATGCACTCTTCAAGAAATTAGACCATTTTCCAAAAGTCTCAACAAAATACTACCTCAAGCTAAGAGAGCTCGGAGATCTTTAGATGGAGCTTCAGTCTGCAAAAGAATATGGCTGCTTACCTGGATTAACCTACTTGTACACCGCCAGAGGGATCAGCCCTATCATAGAGAAGCTCCCCTATGGTCTCCAAGAGAAATGGATTTCCCAGGGCTCCAAGTTTAAAGAGGAACATCATGGACATTATCCACCTTTCTCCTTCTTCACCAGGTTTATCTGCCAGGAAGCTCGTACCAGAAATGACCCTAGCTTTGCCCTTCCCAGCAACAACAGCGGAAGTGGGAGGACCGAAAAGCCAAGTCAGCAGAAATATCCAAACATGAGTGTCTGTCCATAAAACACGTCTCCACAGCAGCTGGTTCCTGTGCAGATGTCACTACGACCAAAAGTGAGAGATCCAGTAAAGATTGTCCCCTCCACAATAAACCACACCCACTCAGGAAATTCAGAGGCTTCCGAGCAAAACCCCTGCAAGAAAGAAATGCTTTTCTCAAAGAGAATGGAATTTGTTTCAAATGCTGCATATTGTCTATTCACCTCGCCAAGGACTGTCAAATGGAGTTGAATTGTAGTGAGTGTGGAAGCAACAGTCATAGCACAGCCATGCATCCTGGACCACCACCTTGGACTACAAGGTCTCCACCCCCACACCATAGGACGGCGTAGAGGGAGAAGAAGACACAACCTCATCCGCAATCAGCTCTCTGTACTGAGGTGTGTGGTAAAGGCCAAGCAGCTAGATCATGCGCTAACATCTGCTTAGTTAACGTGTACCCGCGAGGACAGCAGATGGGTTTCAAATAGAGGCATTGAATGGTGAGGTCAGTCTTTCCCTACCACCACTAATAGAGTGCAACCAAATACTCGACAACAAGAAGGAAATACCTACCCCAGAGGTAACTCTTCATCACCAGTAGGGCTGTCGCGATAACTGCAATATTGCAATACCGCGGTGTTGCTAACCCAACCGCAGGCCGTGGAAAGCAACCGCCGGTACCGCAAACCGCAATGTTGACATTTGATTTTTTTCATGAGGCTAGCCCATCGAATATGACGTCTGATCTAGGGCGTGTACGCTATCGAAGCACAAATCCCCCAGCCACGTATTAGTCGGTTGTAGCTTCTTATAATACATCCGTTGTTGTAGCCTTTGGGAGTGTATGCATTTACGACATTCAGACGTTACGCTGTACAGCACTTTACTACAGTTTAGTAAAGTGCTGTACAGTCTGGGAAGCGTATCGTGCATCACAGACATATTCGAGTGATTCTTTTAGGACATATCTGCATTCCGTGTGGGAAAGAAAATGGAATATGTTGTCCCCTAATCTTTCGGGTTGTTAAACCAAAGAGAGAATATAACTGCGGTTTTCTTCCAACATAGCTCTCTAGTAATCTGACAGCTATTAATTAGTATAAAAAAATATATTAATTAATATCAAAAGATATAAAAAAATTATTTTGGATAAAATAATTCCATTTTTTTTTTTTCGCTTTAATAAGTCCGACTCACATATCATTTTATGTGTAATAATGCGCAGGTTAAAATGCGGTATTCTATTTTAGTGGTATTGTAAAACATAAAACGCTATTTATAAAAATGTGAATTTAAAATATATATTTTTTTTGCTTTAATATGGTCGACTCGCATATCATTTTATGCGAAATAGTGCGGCGGTTAAAATAGTGTAATTTATTTTATTGGTATCGTAAAAGATAAAAAGTTATTTATGATTGTGTTCTGCCGCGGCTTGACATGCCAAAAGGGGTGGGAGGGGACCGGAGGTGGGAATGCAGCATGGGGTATATGGCTGGAGTTAAATGTGAGGGTTATTTATTTTTATTGATATCCTAAAAGATAAAAAGCCATTCATGATTCAGGGGTGTCTGTTGTTCTTTGAAGCCACATATCCGTGTCTCACAGCTGGGTGCGCCATATCCGATATGGTGAGGGTATAAACTGCGGGAGCGTGTGACACACTCCGTTGTCTTAGTAATAGAGGCTAGACCGGGTGGCGTCGCTAGTGTTCGTATGCATATGGCTGTGCAGCAGAGATCGTAGAACATCTACAAGTGTGAAATATTTTAAAAAGAGCCTACAACAGCAGGAGAAAAAAACGTCTGGGATGACAGGGCATAACTGTTTCACTCTGTTGGATTACAGAAAACTGTTACAATTTCGTGAACGAGGAAGTATTGCTTTACACAGTACAACGAAACCAAACAATGCCTGATTTCAACGACATGCAAATACCACGCATCACTCTAAACAGCGTGGATTACATGGATATGTTTAACAGTGTGTCAAGATGGCTATATTTCCTCCACAATCCAACAACATACTCGGAATGGATCAGCGCTGAAAAACTTCACGCGGGGCTCAAGCGTAACCACATACACGGTGGACAGTTGTTCATATAAAAACACGTTGATTATACGAGCGGGGATAACTATAGCGAGCAGCAAAGCCATACGTATGGCTTCGTATGGCACCCACAATGGAGGTCTTATGGATGTAATTCTACAAATGTAATCGAAATAACGCGACCTGATTTTATCATGCTGTTCAGCATACAGAGATTTTTACACATCAAAACACCAGCACAACAACACGAATCCATATGGTTACATTGTTTTCAGCATGAATGGTCTGACTCCTACTAAATGTTTTTTATTTCTGCAATATAAATGAAGTGTTAGGTTAAAACTTGCATGTGTGGTGCTATGGCTATGGGGCTAGCTGTATGTGTATTACGCTCGGTATATAACTGCTACTGCCTGCTGCCACCTAGACACACCCCCGGAAATCACCACAGAAACTGTCATAATGGACCAGATCGCCAACGGTATGTCAGCAGAGATGCGCACAGCCGGTATAATAGTTGTATTTTTGATTTTGCTTTTTCTTAAACATTTTTTATTTAAACAGACACCGCTATCTACATTAGTGACGATTCACTCAATGGATGGGACAATTTTGCTGATGCTATTCAGTGTAAGATGAACATTATTTTGGCTGGATGTTATATCGAAGGTTTACCCCCTATATTTAACATGATGTACGTAATTCATTCTTAACAGCAAGACCTGTGGTTGTGAAACCCGAGCCTACGAATTCTAACTACCGACAACCGCCACTTCACACCAGAGTAAGTTAAAATGTAAATAGTATTATTCTAAAATACGATTTAAATGGTCGCTAACATGTGTGTTATTCTGCAGCAACCCAACCGCCAATGAAGAAGAAAAAACAGTTATTCAAGAAAAAACATCTGACACAAGGTGTGTAGATAACCCTATGCATTGAGTCTAACAGATTTTTATAACATTTTGTATATTTTAAAACAATGCATGCATGTGTAAAATAATATTACCATTGTCTATAGCTTCACAGAAATCGGCGGGGCATACAGCAGCAACCGACGCCCCAACAAAAAAATCAAACATTATATATGGGATTTTAGAAGGCCATGACAATAGCATGGCTGACATTGAGGCAGGACTGTGGTATAAAATGCAGTATACAATGTGTTAGTCTCGATCGTCGGTGTATGTGCTAAGGTGTAACATCCAAGAGATATAAAAAAAATTAAAATAAGTAATAAAAAGTTATTTAAAAAAAACAAGATAAAAAAACATGGCTCATATAGGCATGTACACTTGCACACTAATAAACCATAAGCTAAAGATATGCCATTTTAAAATGCCCGATATTTCATTTTCGTTGCCGTAGTAAATTCTGCAGGTACTCTTTTCATGACGCAGCACGGTTTGAGGCAAACTCTAAAATGTCAGGCAATGCTAAACTCATCCACCAGGTGGCGCAAAGAAGCATTATAGATCAGTAGGTTGTTGCACTGTACAGTACATTTATCGTCTCTTGTATGAATAATTTGGTTCATTTTGAGCAACGATTAACAAAGGTGTGTGGTTGAGGCTAGCATTGAATTTACATCGTACTATGCATCGTTGAATTAACGAACAGCCGAAGTATGACTGTTTCCAAAAATTATGTTAGTACGACAATGGTTTGAACTATGTTGGTTTCAACCACCGTAGTTCGAACTACATTGTTTCCAGATGTGTT
>JAODTR010006421.1:0-10806 GCA_025399935.1 Amblyopsis rosae | reverse complement strand
ATCTAGTCAGTAATATAGGTGGCTATATACGGTATCCAGTTAGATAAGTAATAAAGCAGTATTTAAAGCAGCACTATGTTAAACAGACAGTGATAGTGTGGATGTGGCCATGTGACCATGTGATCTCGCTCTAGGGTTCCACCAGCAGTGCCACAGGCCTCCAGTAGAGGGCGGTGCTGACATCAGCCCTTGGTTCTGTCGGCGGTGCATCTTTGCTTTGGCTGTCAGGGTAAAAAAAAAAACACACACACTCATCCTGTAAAGCCAGCCCCTCAAACATGTAGAGTGTCATACTGAGATGCAGTGCATTCTCTTCCACACAGAAAGGGGGCGCTCTGAAGAAGGGTCCCCTCTCCAGGGCTTTGTGGTCCATGAAGCAGGTGCTGCCCTACAACCCCACCCTGCTGGACTGGGACTCCCAGCACCGCACCAATCAGCAGCAGTGTTACTGCTACTGTGGCGGCCCCGGGGAGTAAGAGCAGCCAACCACATGAGAGCTTACTGCTAGCGTTAGTATGTCTGCTAGCCTGCTGCTAGCGTTAGTATGCCTGCTAGCATTAGCAAGCACGCTAGCATGCTGCTAGTGTATGTCTGCTAGCCTGCTGCTAGCGTTAGCAAGCATGCTAGCCTGCTGCTAGCATTAGTATGCCTGCTAGCCTGCTGCTAGCGTTAGTATGCCTGCTAGCCTGTTGCTAGCGTTAGCAAGCATGCTAGCCTGCTGCTAGCATTAGTATGCCTGCTAGCCTGCTGCTAGTGTTAGGAAGCATGCTAGCGCGACAGCTAGCCTGCTGCTAGCATTAGTATGCCTGCTAGCCTGCTAGCCTGCTGCTAGTGTTAGCAAGCATTCTAGCCTGCTGCTAGCATTAGTATGCCTGCTGCTAGTGTTAGCAAGCATGCTAGCCTGCTGCTAGCGCTAGCGCAACAGCTAGCCTGCTGCTAGCGTTAGTATGCCTGCTAGCCTGCTGCTAGTGTTAGCATGACGGTACTTCTCTCCTCAGGTGGAACGTGAAGATGCTGCAGTGCTCCAGGTGTGACCAGTGGTTCCATGAAGCCTGTATTCAGGTTCTACAGGAGCCTCTGATGTATGGAGACAGGTACAGCTCCTCCTGTTCTAGCTCCTCCTCCTGGGTTCTCCTGCAGCTTTTATTGGGGCTTTTTCCCCACTTGTCAAGTCCTACAGCACCATTACCAGTTTAACCGAGCCCCAGATGGGCCTGCTATGGGGGCGGGGCCTGCTCTGGAGGTCTCCAAGTGAGCTGCTGTGACGTTATAGGCTTCATCATCACTCCCTTCATGCAGCGCAGAGAGAGCAGGAACAGGCACCAACAAGACAAGGCTACAAGGATGTTGTAGTTGTATCCACATTCCCCTTAATTAGGCTATAGTTTTTCTCTTTTTTGAAGATTTATATTGGTAGTCTACTCGTAATGAGGTCAACCAGGAACCCACTCGTAGAGACATGAGAAGATGATCTATTTATTACACGTTCTACTCATGAAATGGTTTCTTTATTAGACAAAGTATATTGGCTAATGATAACTATTTTCAGAATTCATATCTTTTGAACAGGCTATAGAAATAGCCGACGTGCACACATGCGACCAGCTCAATGCGGTGTATGTAGGAATATTTCCAAGACATATTGTGCCTAGTCTACTAAAAGTCAAATTAAAAGCTCCTGTCTAGGACAGGTTTAGTCCATGTCAGGCAATGGAAATACTACCACTGTCTACTCTACAGTATTCCTGAAGTATAACATATATGAAAATCCATGAGGACAAATTGCTAGCTGCCACTGTTGGACAGTGCAGTAATAAAGTCTGTTAGAGATGGCGCCAGGCCCACTCAAACGTGACTCGAGATAAGAGCATCATCATTTAAAGACCCGTGCAGGGAGGCTGTGTGAACACTAATGCTAACAGAGTTTCCAGACTGTAATCTCTGCGAAAAGAAATTGAGCTGAGAGCAAAAATGTGGTTCGCCAAGCTAGCTGAATGCTGCATTTCCAGGACAACAGGGCTTCCCTCTTGAAAGTGTGGACCAATCAGGGTGGGTTAGTTGAAGTTAAAGGTGTAGTCAGCTATTGCAAGCTAAATGTAAGCTAATACACGTTTTGTCAAATACACCAAATATCTCCTCGCGTTTCGCTAGTTTACTGTTCTCTGTGCGTCTTGAAAAAACAACCTGATCCTTCCACACAGCCCTGGCTCCGTAGCAACATAAACAATGCTTCACAAAGCATTTCTATGTGTGAGGCCACCGCGGAGCGATACTGTTTTGATTTGAGCTGGGAGTTGGCAAGCGTTTTGGAGAGTGACTGACCCTGCCTTTAATCTTGTCTCTAAATAGTGGTAGAGCTAGATGAGAGGATCAAAACTGTTGTAGCAACACAGATTGGGTAAAACGCTGTCCAATATTGTCAACGCGGACCAGAGGTCTCCAGTAGGATCGTTGCGCCGGGCCTGCAGCGGACAAGAGCCACATGTTCCTGTGTTCCCCTGCAGGTTCTACGTGTTCCTGTGTGCGGTGTGTAACCATGGCAGCCGGGGAGGGGTAGAGAACCTCCGCAGGGTGCCTCTGCGCTGGGTGGACGTGGTGCACCTGTCCCTGTACATACTGGGCCTCAGCAGGAAAAAGAAGTACTTTGAGCTGGAGGAGATCCTCGCCTTCATCTCTGCTAACTGGGACCACTTCCAGATGGGGAAGGTATATCCTCTCACATTTCAGCATACGCTATTATATTATTCACTATTACAGTATATTGGTGGTTTGTTTTGTTGGTGTACCGCGTACACCAAATATAGTACTATAGTATGTAGTACACATACTTATATATTTGTACTAATTCACGTGTGCTATGTAGCCTTTCAGTGTGACACAAGACAGCTGTCTAGTCACTGTGTGTCAGGTGACGTCAAATATACTAGTGAGGCCATTTACTTAGAAGTGTTTGATGTCACCTATTTGTGTGTGTAGTTGGCCAGCACCCCTCCAGCTGAGCGATGATGTCACCTGTGTGTGTGTGTGTGCGTGTGCGTGTGTGTGTGTAGTTGGCCAGCACCCCTCCAGCTGAGCGATGATGTCACCTGTGTGTGTGTGTGTGTGTGTGTGTGTGCGTGTGTGTGTGTAGTTGGCCAGCACCCCTCCAGCTGAGCGATGATGTCACCTGTGTGTGTGTGTGTGTGTGTGTGTGTGTGTGTGTGTAGTTGGCCAGCACCCCTCCAGCTGAGCGAGAGCAGCATGTCTTGGATGCACTGAACAGATACAAGAGCAAGTAAGACACACTCAGTTCACCACTTGGACATGAACTGCTTGAATTTCTGAACAAATTGGGGGGAAATGTTTATAATTAATAACAAAACCATATAATTAGCAGGGCTGGGAGTCGATAAAAAGAATAAACAAATTAACCTTGCAAATTGCTGTGATTAATTGCCCTTATTTGGCTTTAAGCTTTATGGACAGGACAGTATAGAGCAGGGGTGTCAAATTCAATCTCAGAGAAGGCCAAAATTATTTATTGGGTCCATGTCGAGGGCCAAACAGTCATTCCGTCTTATGTTATATTCTCTAATTACGACTGGTGTCCTGACATTCTATCCTACCCGACAGGTTGTCCTGCCTCGTCATCCTGCACATGCGTACATTCCATTTGCGTCATTTTCGTCATGACTTGAGACACGCCCAAAACTTTTTCCTACCGGCTTCCAGAATTATATCGTTGTTGAATATATTGTGGAAAGGTTTGTATTGCTGTCGAATTCAATTATTTTAAGATAATACATATAATATATTAGTTATTGAGCATAGTATATTATTAATACATTAGCTTAATTAAAGATAGTTTACTTGGCCTACTGTAGGCTATATGAATATATTTAGCGCCATTCAGGGACGTTTTAGCACAATCTAACAAAGTTATTTTCAGCCGTCGATTTAATTATTTATTTGCCAGCAGCAGCACTAGCTATGCCAATACGTTATTTTGTCCCGTCGAATCATACGGCTTTATTTCGGCCTAGTAGACCTGCAGTAGTAGCCTAACTTAAAATGTAGCAATATGTAGGGTAGGACAGTCTGACAAGGTAGGACAGATGCACAGACCATAACTGTCCTTTTATAAATGTAGCCTAAGTGACGAGCATAATTCAGACCTCTGACCTCATTCTTGATCTGACATACTGTATTTCCCACCATTAAATGTGCATCAATAGCCTATATTAGCAGCGGTACAGAATAGTAAAAACCCAAGGAGCCCTCTAAAAAAAAGCATTCTAAAACCATATGGTTAACTTGACAGAATTGTCACAAAAAAGAATCACCATTCACATTAATAAAAAATACACAAATTACACACAGAACAGTATTCTAGCCTAGTTATTATCAATGTTTTACATTATAATCGCATTGTAATGTGTGAAGGTTCTTCTGTGGGAAGGAGATCAAGAAGAGAAAGTGTATTTTCCGCTTAAGGATGCGTGTCCCCCCCGCCCCCCCCTCCAGACTGCTGTCTGAGCGCGCTCACAAGGATCGGGGGCGGGGCAAGAGGAGTGCCGCTGCAAACAGGTGATGCTTATGGTCACCTTGGTAACCAAATTAGCGTTTTATTATGCAGTAGTTCTGTTTGTTGTATTAGAATTTACTGAATAATATTATTGTTCTTGTTGTTATTCATAATAATTATTAAATAATAATAATTGTAATCATATATTATATTTATCATCATCTCGCTAATAAATATTGTATATGTTCTACACGTTCATGTTTATTTTTACGTTCAAAGATCAGTACTAGTCTAGTGTGTAAAATCTTTTTAATCTTAAGAATCTCCAAAACTGTTACTTTTCAGGAAATGAACAGAATAATTGAACATTTGAAAGAACAATTGAACACCACATCGTCAAAGTTGTTTTTATGCCTTATGATCAGATGCTTTCATGTGTAATCAAATAAATCACAAATGTCAAAATACCTAAATAAATCATAGAAATACAGTCATCGACTCATAGTACTGATTATAGTATCTTAGTGATATTTACATCTTTTTATAATTTACACCAAACCTTTCACACTTCTGTGCGTGTGTAGTATTCCTGTGGAGAGGAAGAAAAGGTCTAAATGGCTTCTAGAAGATGCTATTCCCAATGTAAGTCTGTTCTGGTCGCCGTTCTAGTCAGTTTCACCTGGACCTCCTACTTACGCGTGTGCGTGTGTGTGTGTCTGTCTGTGTAGAATGAGCTGTACTGCAGTTGGAGTGCATCACATCACATGGCAGACATATTTGACTTCAGCCTGGATGAAATACAGAGTCTGAAAAGGTATATATACTACCATGTCTACAGTATAAATACTACCATTTTATTATACCTTTTATTTAACCAGGAAAGACTTATTGAGATTAAGAATCACATTTACAAAAGCATCCTGGCCAAGACGGCAGCAACCAACACAGTTTCAAACATAAAAACACATTTACAATGAGAGTATTAATAAATAATAGTACATCAATAATTGTCACAAGTCGTCAGCATCATGCATTTAAGACAGTATATATTTAAAACATATAAATTGACATCTGGACATGCCTGTATCCAAGCCAGACAGTACGACTTTAAAAGAGTTAAGTGAGACCAACTCTCTAAGATAAAAATTATTTTGTAGAGAATTCCAGCAGAAGGCGCAGCATATTTCAAAGCCCTTTTCCCCAATTCAGAACTGACTTTATGGAGCAATAAGAGATAAAGGTCCTCTGAGCGAAGACCAGATCGTGCCATACTTTTTTGAGGGATGTAGTTCCCTAGGTAACATGGAAGGAGGCCAAGAATAGCCTTAGAAATAAAAAGATGTAAATGGTGTAACCTTCGAGGTGACATCATTGGGTGACACCCAACGCGAGCAAGGGTCTAGGAGAGGTTTTTTTTTATTTCTATATATATTTCTATATATATTCAAATACTCTTTCTCAAAAACACCATTAAAACACTCAACTATAATTAAGAAGTATAACAGAGTAATCTTCGATTCTTAGCTTCAGTGAGCACACATGTAAACATAGCCATGCGCTCAAAATGGCCACTTTGATACGTCAATTGAGCTGTCAAATAGCATAGACCTCCTGTATTAGCCAATAAGAGTGTGGGTTGAATGAATAGCCTCAACAGAGCCAATTGCAATCAATTGTGTTGATGACACAGTGTAGGGCAGGCAATTACATTTCAACATGGGGGTTTATATGGAGACAGTAGGGATTAATGGGAAAACATGCATGCATAATGTGAAAAAAAACAAATTCTCGAATACCAATATTTAAATCGAAGACATACCCAACGAACGAATACTTGAATAATGGAATATTTGGGGCCAGCGCTAATGTATAGTGTATATTTCCATAATTTCACTAGTTCCAGTAGAAGCTTCAGTGGAGACCAGGACTCCACTGATGGATCAGCTGGTTCATACAGGTACACACACACACACACACACACACACACACACACACCATCTATGGGGCTAATATGAGACTAATATGAGCACCAGTGTTCTATGGGGCTAATATGAGACTAATATGAGCACCAGTGTTCTTTGGGGGCTAATATGAGACTAATGAGTGCTCTGCATTCTCAGGGCCTGGAGAGATTACTGAAAATGTAAAACAATTTCAAATGCATTTTCAATTAAATAAATACATGTCATGTTTAGCTGTATTTTAAATATATTTTATGCAATGTTACCGGTGTATATCATGCCAAATTATCCACGGTGGAGTTATGCACCCTAGGGTGATATTGTCAATATATTCTATATTTATTTATAACTTAATAAAACAGTTTTTTATTAATCAGGAAAAGTTTGGGCAGCAGGAAGAGAAAGTTGCCTAGCAACACCTACAACCAGTGGGCCAATCAGAGTGAGGTAGGGGAGGAGGCCACTCCTGACCCCGGCCATTTCTTGTCAGACCCCGCCCACCTGCACTCATCCATCTCCTCCTACTTTGGAGTGACAGGCCGTCTGACCAACGGGGAGCGTTACCAGGTGCTGGCGCGGCGCGTCACTCTGCAGGGGGCGGTACAGTACCTACTGCAGTGGGAGGGCGGGGCCTGTTGCTAGGGGGAGGGGCCTGTGTCTAGGGCCCCCAGCCAAAGAGCACACACACACTTAACCTGTTGCACTGTGGACGCCTTTCTATGCAATACAGCTGTTGAAGTGTGACGGAACACAAGTCACACTGTAGGACAGCACCGCCTGCTGGCCAAACATGGCATTGATTAGCATGGTGCTCTCACTACTGTTCGATTTGACTGTTCTCACTATTTAATAGCCAAAATAACCAAATTATGTGTTCTAGTGTACAAATATTTAACTATATTTAGATGTTGTTATAGCAACAATAGGCCAACATTGGTTTAAAGATGTTCCATGTTCTGCTGGGCTGCTAGAACTTTAGCCTGCTAGCGTTAGCCTGCTATATCTCCTGCTGCTTTATGCTAACACCTGTAGCTTCAATAAAGTGTCACTTTATAACTACTGTTGTTTCTTCTTATGATTTAACTTCACGTTTATTTAAGGTGAGCTTAGCTTCTTAAAGATGCAGTCCTCGATGCTGCTGTAGTGTCCTATAGCCACGCCCTCTTGCTCCGGCTGACTGATTGTTTTCAGGTTAGGGGCCAGTTCGAGTCTCCTTAAGACTCCAACACACAGAGATGGGCGTGCATGTGCAACCCTGACTGCACGTTAACTTGCCTGTCTCAGAGGAAGGAGGGACGTGTCCTGGGAAGTTTTCAGTCAGCGATTGTAAGCCATTTCACAATGGTCAAACATCTCTCATTCTGCTATCTTACCGTTGTGTGTGTGCTGAGGACCTCATCTGATACATCTACAGTGTCCACATACACTGCTATTTTAGCAGTCTTAGCTTGAAAGTTTCCTGATCTCGTGAGCTTTCAGTTTCACTTCGCCACGAGAATCAGTCTGGAGAGCTTGGAAATCGTGGAGATTCAGGCCTGTTCAGCCAATCAGCATCATAGTTAAGGTTTGACATAGGCGACTAAGTTGGAAACAATGCGAGTCGAAAGCACCTAGAGATAATACAATATAGCATCAGTTTTATTAGAAGAGCAAAGGCTTTTCTCAATGGAACATATGTTTTTACTCTTTTCCCGACTTTTCTACTGCAAGAGTGGATAACAACAGATTCACTGGTTCACAGGTTTGTCCAATCACAGAAAAGTGCCTGCCCTCTTGAATCCATTTCAATGGACGGCTCCCCAGATGGATGTTGCTACGTTCACACTGCACACAAATCTGGCCAATATATATATATATTTTTTTCGCCCTTAAGTGACTCTGGTCTGAGCTTTTCAGACCAGTGTGAACAGCACAATCACATGGAGATCTGGGCCACTTTTATATCTGATACTAAATTGGATACATATGATTCTTTTAAATGCTATCTCAGTCTGAACAGTCAAATCAGAATTTGTGCGACTTTAACGTCACTATAGCGTGACGTCCAATTCGCATAATTCTGACGAGTCTAGATAGACATATCTGTGCCGTAGCCAGAAAAAAGACTGGGTGTGCCTCGGAAAAACGTGGTGTGCCACATCGAACACCACCATTCCATTCTTGGTTCTTTTAACCGTCAACGTGCAACCATTTACTTATCAACTAAATAAAAAATGAGTGAAAATGTCAGCGTGACTTGTGTAGACTACACTTTTAAATGTGGTTATGATATTGTTTGATGAAAATAAAAAACACAACACAACAAAGCATAGGCCTACCGCAAATGACAACTGAAACGTCATTGACAGTATCTGCAAGTTGCATCTGTTCAGTTTCTGAAAATCTACAAATTGCAAAACGGCGCCTCTTATTAAGTCTCTGTATGTTTCCTTTAAAACGCCAGCTAGCATTGTTGCTCTGTTGCTGGATTTTATAAATTGACCCCCTATGTAAATTGGCTGCAAAGTGTTAAACAATGTAGTAATGACTTCCAAATCATTCTGCTAGCATAAACTGATGCCTATAATGCGTACAACATATAATTTAAATCAACTGATTAAAGATACAGCATTTGAAAGGGTGGACAGTTTCAGGCAATATCAATGTTGCTGACAGTTGTCCCCCTATATAAATTGGCTGCAAAAGTTTAAACAATGTATTAACTTCCAAATCATTCTGCTAGCATAAATTAAAGCCTACAATGTGTACAACATATAATGTAAATCAACTGATTAAAGATACAGCATTAGAAAGGGGGGAAAGTTTCAGGCAATATCAATAATACCAAAAATTGTCCTATGTAAATTGGCTGCAAATTGTTGACCAATGTAATGTCTTGCAAATCATTCTGCTAGCATTAACTGAAGCCGACAATGTGTACAACATATAATGTAAATCAACTGATTAAAGATACAGCATTTGAAAGGGGGGACAGTTTCAGGCAATATCAATGTTGCCGACAATTGTCCCCCTATATAAATTGTCTGCAAAAGTTTAAACAATGTATTAATGACTTCCAAATCATTCTGCTAGCATAAAACATATAATTTAAATCAGCTGATTAAAGACACAGCATTATAAAAGGGGGACATCTTTAGGCAAAATCAATGTTGCCAACAATTGTCCCCCTATATAAATTGTCTGCAAAAGTTTAAACAATGTATAAATGACTTCCAAATCATTATACGAGCATAAACTGAAGCCTACAATGTGTACAACATGTAAATTTAATGAACTGATTAAAGATACATAATTTGAAAGGGGGGACAGTTCCAGGCAAAATCAATGTTGCCGACAATTGTCCCCCTATATAAATTGTCTGCAAAAGTTTAAATAATGTATTAATGACTTTCAAATTATTCTGCTAGCATAAAATGAAGCATACAATGTGTAGAACATATAATTTAAATCAACGAATTAAAGATACAGCTTTTGAAAAGGGGGACAGTTTCAGGCAATATCAATAATACCGAAAATTGTCCTCCTATGTAAATTGGTTGCAAATTGTTAAACAATGTAATAATGTCTTGCAAATAATTCTGCTAGCATTAACTGAAGCCGACAATGTGTACAACATATAATGTAAATCAACGAATTAAAGATACAGCTTTTGAAAGGGGGGACAGTCTCAGGCAATATCAATGTTGCCGAGAATTGTCCCCCTATGTAAACTGGCTACAAAGTGTTGAACAATGTAATAATGTCTTCCAAATCATTCTGCTAGCATAAACTAAAGCCTAGAATGTGTACAACATATAATTTAAACCAACTGCTTAAAGATACATAATTTGAAAGGGGGGACAGTTTCAGGCAAAATCAATCTTGCCTAAAGTTGTTCCCCTATATAAATTGGCTGCAAAGTGTTAATGGAATAATTACTTCCAAATCATTCTGCTAACATAAACTGAAGCCGCCAATGTGTAGAACATAATTAAAATCAACAAATCAAAGATACAGCTTTTGAAAGGGGGGACATTTTCAGGCAATATCAATGTTGCCGAAAATTGTCCCCCTATATAAAATGGCTGCAAAGGTTTAAATAATGTATTAATAACTTCAAAATCATTCTAGGAGCATAAACTGAAGCCTACAATGTGTACAACATAATTTAAATCAACTGATTAAAGATACAGCATTTAAAAAGGGGGGACAGTTTCAGGCAATATAAATGTTGCCGAAAATTGTCCCCCGATGTAAAATATATGCAAACTGTTAAACAATGGAATAATGACTTCCAAATCATTCTGCTAGCATAAACTGATGCCTATAATGCGTACAACATATAATTATTATCAACTGATC